>JAOPJI010062675.1:0-23446 GCA_027122695.1 Merluccius productus
GAATTGCTTAATTTGGCGTTACAAATCATACATTGTGGAAGTTGTTGTCCTTCGTCAGTTGTAAATAGCGTAAAACCATATTTGACGTAGTCATCAGACCATTTTCTCGATTTTTGCATATTTAATAACTTTAAAAAATAAGTTTATGATAAATTATAATACCTACAGCAATATAAAACACGTGAAATATTAGGGCATCAAGTTACATCTATCGGATAAAATAACTGTATTGCTAAACAAACGATATTTCTAGATCTCATAGATTAAACTTATTTAGTGATATATTAACGACGAATACTTTATAATCTATATTGTATTAAGTAAAATCGATTTAATTATCATAAACGCTCGTTTTAATTAGGAATAATATATACAAATACTATTTTTATAAAAAATGGCAAAAACAATTTTTTCGCCGGACCCCTGTCACTCATCCACGGAACCCTAAGGATTCGATCCAACCTCGGTTGGGAACCACTGCCATACACTAACTATGTCAAAATCTCATTATAAAATTTTTATAAAAATCCGCGTTCGGCAATCATCGTCTCGTGCGTATAAAAATTGCGCCTTTATTATTGAGCCATATTTCTTCAAATCAACATAATCATTGATTAAAGTAATTTTTGTACATAATATTTATAACCATGCATATTTTGTACTTTAAAATAATATACAGCACAAATTAGTGTACATTTTTTATTTAATGCGTTTAATAGTGTAGGAATAAAATGGAACATGAATATATAATATTTTATGAAATTAGAATGATATATTTATTCTTAAATTTATTTGCGCGTTTTGTCGAAAGCACGAGCATGGTTCACATTCAAAGTCAGCAAGAATTCTATAGAATACTATTAAATAATGATTCCTTGATAACTTTGTTATCAGAAAAGAGTTTAATTCAAGGAATGCCTGATCGTTGTAAGAATTGTCGCAGGTATAATACTTATAAACTAAAAACAAACAATTCACCAACTGAATCATCCGTAACTGACAATGAAAGATTCACATACATATGTTCAAAGTATTTATTTTTATTTAACACTTTATTTATTTATCAGGAGAGATTGCAGGACACATTATTCTCCCAGACGATCAACATTCTTTGCATCTGCGAATTCAACTGAACAAAACTTTTGTAAACTGAGCGTTCGACAGATTTTTGAGCTCATTTATCTATGGTGTATGGAGGAGTTACGCTGTAGAGTAATTTTATTTACAAAATTGTCTGGGAAAACTGTCACAGCATGGTTTTCTTCCTTCAGACAAATTTGTACGCTAAGTTTTCAACGTCGAGAACTATTTGGAGGTCAAGATACCATCATTGAGATCGATGAATGTCTTCTTCGAGGTAAAAGAAAAGGCAATCGTGGAAGATATTTGGAATTAGATAGATGGAGAAACGCTGAAAATGAGACTTACATTCCAAGTAGTTCTGAAGACGATGAATCTGTCAGTGTCTCTGGTACAGAGCGTTATGGAAACCGCATAAATGGACCATGGGTTGTTGGAATATGTGAGTGCTCTGTTGATGAGGAGGGTAAACGTAGCTTGCTAGAGTGCAGATTTTTTATTGTTGAAAAACGAGACAAGAATACCCTTATTCCACTCATCCTCCATGAAGTAATGATTGGCACCAAAATATTTACTGATGAGTGGCCAGGTTATCGTAGTCGTCGTACCTATGGATATGACCATATAACTGTCAATCATTCGCAGGAGTATGTGACAAGTGAAGGCTATCACACAAATACAGTTGAGGTCGTTTGGCATCACTTAAAAACAAAAATATTGCGGAGAATGAGTGGAGTACCGCTGTCTATGCTTGAATCATATTTACAAGAAGAATGGCTTCGCTCTAAATTCAAAGACAATTGGAAATTTTTTGAATATTTCTTGGAGGAAATTTCAATTGCATACCCTGTAAATTAGAACTCACATATTATATAGTATATGTTTTAATTATTTACTAGTATTGTTTTTTGTGAATTGCATACATTCAGCGACGTCATATTTTTAATTTTTAAAAATAATGTTGTTATTTTTTTATGTTCAACCGTTATAGTAATATAAAGGTTGAATACTAATTTTAGCTCGCTAACATCCTAAACTCAACTGGGAAGTTTCAATAATGTATAAAGTAACGTCTATCTGAATAAAAAGGAATATCTAAGTTTCTTTATTAATTATAAAGTAAAATATAACATTTAAAAACTAAGATATTTAATATTATTAGTAGTAGTATAAACTCTAAGTTTTATAATTTATCGACATTACTTAAGCATTAACATAATATATAAACTATGTCAGTTATACTTTAAATACCATTTAAAATACATTCGTATAATAATAGAAGGAAACAATTGATGAACATAGAAAAATAAAAATTAAGATTTTAAGGACAATTGCGGTATATCTAGGCACTTTTTTATTGGTTTATCACTTTGCGCAGGCATACCAATGTTGATTTTATGATATTTGTAAATTCCTGTGTTGCTGTATCAACAAAAAAAATGTATAAACTAAAAATTGTATTTTTTAATATATGTATAATATATAAGCCGTCATTTCTCAAATATTCAACGTATAATTTATGTTATACACGAACGTCTAATTCAATTCATTAAATTAAGTAAGGAGAGTTTTAATCTGATGATATATTACTTTTGAAATATAAATATATAAAAAAATTACTTAAGATTTGATATTAAAATTAAATTATAGGAAATATGGCTAAATAATAAAGGCGCACTTTTTATGCGCACGAGACGATGATTGCCGAACGTGGATTTTTATAAAAAATTTTAAAATGAGATTTTGACATAAATTAGTGTATGCTCCATGTTTAAAAAATGCGATAATTTGAATTAAAGTAAAATCGGGAATGCCAGACATGCGCAACACGTCGATTTTTGTGAGCCGGCTGCTCCCCATTACCCCTAATTCTTTGGTTTGTTGTGACTATGAATTAAAAACACTCAGTTGGTTAAATGCCAGTGCGCACTCACAAGAGAGACTCAAAGTGGCGAGTTAATGCGCAAGCGTCAAAAAAAACTGAACGAAGTTAATACGTACAGCTGATGGTGCATAGTTTATAAGTATCCGAAGTCGGTTATTTTGCCAACCGCATTCGAAGGTTATACAACAAGCGTGACTGAGTATTAACTGAAAACGTGTGACGCAGCAAAAACTTGCGCGCATGGTAAAGCTATTCATTTGCGCATCCGACAATGGTAACTCTCGTTTCTTTTTTCACTCTGGACTAATGCCGTCGTAGTCATCTTCATCAACTGCTGTGTCGTCCACTGGTGGAACTAGACAAAGGTAGACTTTGACGACTCTTTGAGTGCCGTTAGTTCTCTTTCATCCAATTCTACTCTGTATAGAAAAACTACCCGAGGTTCCAATGCTGCTTCTGTGGTATCGAAGACCGGAAGCACTCTCTTGTCTGAGAGAAACATGTCCAGATTCTATTCCGACGAGGTGTCTGGGTTGAAAATGTAACTTTTGAGCCGTATCGCATGTTAATGTAGCAACCGTTCAAATTTAGACGACCTGTGACAGTTGTCGTGTCTGCTGTGGTGTTTGTCATTACAGTCATCTTTTTCCACCTCACGTCCAAATATAACCGTGTATTGAACAAATTTTAAATGGCCTACAACGGATGTAGACACGATCGCATGGATTATTATTATTTGATCAAATTCATTTATATAGATATACGTTGATTTTTTGTGGCGTTACACGCGAGGTAGTGGACGCTATTTGTGTTGGACGTTGAATGAGTCTGTTGTTTGGTCTGACACTGAATTTTGTGCACTACACCGAGACGTCTATTTATCTTTGTTATTAAGTTCAAAATGACGTTAGTAGTTCTATTGCGACAATGTGTTTCAGAGCATAAACTATAAGTGCGTTAAATTTTACTTCGCAAGCTCTACTAACGGTTGACTTGAGTAAAATAACTGAATACTCCTAACAAACCTTCATTTACACTCATGCCAAGTTATGTATGGGGGTTAATACAATTGTGCGTCACATCACAATCAATAATTATTAAATACAGTTGTGTAACACAGTGTTTAATAATTAGCCACATGCAATGTTGAATCTTTTATTTCAACTGTCCACTTTAATTCCGATGAAAATTAAGAGGAAACTGCATGTACACACTTATTTTTCGGGCGTCAATGATATTCTTAAAGCGCGATACAGATTTTTGACATGAAAATACCACTTATCCACTGAATTGTTTAACACACCTAAAAACAACGTTATAGTATGTTTATTTTAATTGTTCCTGCAGGATTACAACCCCGTGAACCTAAGGTTGCCACATGACACCATTCAATTATTTCACGTGTTATAACGTGATGTGATATGGTTTATTTAAATCTTTTGGTTTTGTAATAAATGGGTGCTAACTTTCACATCAAGGTGAAACTAACGCCCTAATTAAAACTTTAAAAAACAACCAAAACAGTGAGGCGCGCATGCACCAACATGTTTTGGTCGTTTATTGTAAACTCTAATCTTTGAAACATATTAATCCTTAAGATATAAAATGTTTCCGTCCGATTGTTACTTAAGTAAATGTTTAGTTTGTGAAATTTTTATATAATAAACAAAGCAAATTTGGCAGAAACAGCGACTCCAAAACACACCTATCCTGACTTAAAAACGAAAATCAACGGGTTATCTTATGCAAAAAGTTTAGAGTTGTTAGTTCTAACAAATAAACACTTTCCTTGTGACTCACACTAATGAATCAGACAGCGCAACAAAAGTGAAAAATTAATAAACATAAGAAATCGTATAACAATAGTAAAAAGGTGTGTTGTGTTTAAAGTTGAAAGACTTAAAAATGATATAATATGATTTTTCATCCATGAAAACTTTTATAAAATCATGTTTTGCTACACTAGGTGTTTTTCTATAAATAAGTCAAATCTGCGCGAACATATTTCCATGTTTTGGTATTAAATCCAGGTTCAAAGGGTTAACACATGTCACTTAGTGTGCGACTTGTTCTACTTTGTAATAAATGTTTGTTTAATACTAATTAAGTGCTTCTAACTAAACTTAAAACTAGAATATTCATTTGAGCCAATTTTATACGTATAAAGTTTTCTTTATAAAATAATTAATCTGAGAATATATTATTTTAACAACCCCTTTATTATTTTGTAGGATATGTGCATTTCATAGGGAGCACTAATAATAATAATAATTCTACAACGGAAATGCACACACGCGCACGCACAATGGATATAAGTGGCGCTTATTAAAATGATCTAATCAAGCGACTCCAATTTTTGCTTTGATTGAATGCTGACAGCAGTGTAATGCCTACCCATAACATGACGAGGTCCTACAACGTACATGGCAGCTTGACAGCATTTTTATTTTATTCGAGTTGGAACAGACAGCTTTCAAAAACTAATTTTAAAAATGTCCAAAATTGTCATTCAATCAGTGCTACACAGGTGTGGTGCATGGGAGTAAAGACACGGGCAGGTGTGAGGTAAAAATACGATAAGAATCGCGCGCAACCAAGCGTGGTCATCACTCATTCCCGCAACCATGGACACCGAAGAAAAGGTTATCAAGCAAGTTTCTGTGAGCTTCTCGCCCCTGTGACCAATCTACAAGGATTTAGTTTTATTTTAGCAACAATAATCTGCTGCGTGATAAATTCATGAAACACAAAATCAAAGAAAACGACGGATGTATTGGATTATCGGGGTGTTACTATATTGTTGTTCATGTAGGGATCGACGTGGACTGTCTGTTAACTTTCAACAGACTCAAAGTAGGCGATCAGAGCTTGTTATTCTGCAACTCGTTCACTTATAGCAATTGTGTGATGATAAAAACAAACTTATGGAATGTCTGGAGAAGGCCACTGATGGATTTCTCGAAGTAGACGAATTTTTGATTTTGAACGATGTACTACTTGCGGGTGTAGCTTGATCGTGAAAAGTTTGCAGTTCGCCGTCACAAAGACCACCCTCTGCCCGATATGTCGCCCAAAGATTTCTACAACAACGTGAAAGCACAGACAGTTGTTTTGGTAGGCGGCATTTTCGGTGGTGTGTTGTGAGTGCGAAATTGTAGAAAGGATTCCCACGCAGCAATTCTATAAATGTTGACGTTGTTGAAAAATTCTGTCAAGATCAGAGCATTGAAGTGATGTTTCATTAGGATTGTGGGCTTTATGGTGATTTTGAATGGTAGGGCGTTATCGATTTGAGACTAATGAGAAACCCGGCCAAAGAGTTTGTCGGAAAAATATATGTACAATTCAAAACCGAAGAGTTGGCTAGAAAGTTCCTTGAAGACGAACAAAAACTTGAATTCACTCACGAAGACGCTCAGCACCAAATCCACAAACTCACAGTGTATGTCGTGCAATCAGAGAGAGACGTTGCTAAGTTGTTGTTAGTGACGAGAATCGTGAACGTTCCAAGAGAAAGAGAGAAGAGAAAACCCGCGAACGTTTCTACGACCAAATCGGCTACAAGAATGACGACCAAGTCGTTTTCGTAGTCATTTAGAGTTTGTTGACGTGAGCTTTAGCCTGCCAAAGGCGGATTTCAACCAGGGAAAGTCATTCATTTTGCCAACTCAGACGAAAATGTCACCAGAGAAATGATCAAAGAAGCTCTCAAAGATACCTTTCCGGTCAAGTGGATTCATTATAACAAAGGCGACGATGAAGTAACTACATCATTGTTCCATTCAGCAGCGTTTGTTTAGGGTTTTATTGAAATGTTAAATGGAGGTGACGCGATAAATCTCCACAAACAATTGACTAAGGAGGACGCACCAGAGTGTCTACTCACTATCAAACTCAGTGAATCTCAAGAGGAGGACAAACAAGTCGATCTCAAGTTGACGTTGCTAGAAGGGCAATCCGAAATCAACTTTTGGAGAAATAAACTCAATCCAAGTATAGTGATATCTTTGCAGTGAACGTTGTTTCAACTTTTTCGTCAGAAAAGAAAAGATCCAACAACAACAACAACAACGCCAGTTCTAACGTGTCAAAAAAACGAATGAGAAGCAACCCTAAAAGTGTCAAACCCGAAGGTAAACTCACCAAGTTTTCTGACAGCGATTCAAACGAAGAATAATTCTCCACGCAAAACAATAGGTTGCATCATCTAGTGTATTTGGTTATTTTGACGAGGGTTGTTTTTTCTCGACGACTGTGGTCGTCTCACTTTAATGTCACCACTCACAAAAGCTTATCGTTTGCCCAACACATGGCCAGTTATCAATATCATCCTGTTTTGAAACAAAATGGCTTTCCACATATAAACGAAACTGATATTCTCAGTCGTGCGCATAAAAGGTTTAAATTTAACCCTTTGAGGACGAATGTTGCCATATGGCAACACACCATTATTTTAAAATTTTGTCAGTGAATATAATATGGTCAGCATACATTTTTTCATAATATATGGATCTACTTCTAGTTAATTTTTATAAATCCTAAAATGAATAGGTTCTATTTTTTATCAGCGATAAAAATGAAAAATAAGTGAAGTTTATTTTATATAATATACAGGTAACATTATTAGAGTTGAACACAACATCGTCATTATTATTTAAGAATTTAAAAAATATTCTCTATTAGAATTTTTTCATATGATTTAAAAAAAATAAGAAAATGGTATAATTTATAAATGTTAGCATTAAATTTAACTGATTTGTTCATGTTGCCATATGGCAACATTCGCCGCGCACGTTGTTGTGGGATTAGCAGGATCATGGATACGAACATAGTTAAAAAGGTCAAAGACAATGGAGATGTTGTTGAAGAAGTAATATTGCTTCCAGATGCCGATATATCTGATGCTGAGAATATATCTGATGATGAAATGGAGGTATTGCAAGACGATGTACTCTCAGATGCCAGTTCTGATGTTGAAGACGCTTATGACAGTACACCTAACTGGGTCAAAAATGGATTGAATACCGTAGACGAAGATGCTGAAATGAATAAAAAATTGAAAAATGAAGACATCTTGGAACCTTTCGCATATTTTAACCAGTTCTTCACTGACCAGTTGTTCAAACTTATTACTTCGGAGACAAATAAATATGCAATCCAAAACAACGCTTCATTCAAAACATCCATCAACGAAATTAAGTTATTTATTGGCATGCTTATAAGAATGTCAATTATGAAATTACCCAGACTACGAAGCTATTGGTCTGGCGAACTTAACTGTGTTTCGATTTCTGAAAAGATGTCAAGAGATAGGTTCGAACAAATAAAAAAATATATCCATTTTTGTGATAACAACAAGTTGGTAGCCTCTCGAAATGACAAAGATTACGATCGCTTTTTCAAAGTGAGACCTTTACTCAACAGTATTAGAAATGCCTGTCTCAAAGTCGAACCAGAATACAATCAATGTGTCGACGAACAAATGATTCCATTTAAAGGTAAATCTGGCCTTAAAAGGTATATACCCTCCAAACCTACAAAGTGGGGATTCAAAGCCTTCACTAGAAATGGATCCAGTGGTGTTATTCACGACTTTTTTTTTGAAGATGGTGCTATGATATATGATGGAGAAAGTTCTGGTTTTCGCTCATCTGACGTTGTATTAAAATTGGCATCAACTTGCGAAAATGGTAAGAAGCATCACTTTTATTATGATAATTACTTTTCGACATTATCTCTGCATTCTGTTCTGTTGAAGATGGGTCATCTTTCGACAAGTACAATGAGAAAGAACCGCATACGAAATTGTCCTCTTAGCGACGAAAAATTATTGAAAAAACAACCCAGAGGTAGCTACGAATACGCATTATATAATGAGTGTAATTCCAAAACAAACGTTGTACGCTGGTTGGATGGCTCTGTTGTAACTATGACATCGACGGCTCACTCTGTTTTTCCAGTAACCTCAATTGACCGATTCGATCGTAAGCAGCAAAAGATTGTGAAAGTTGACTACCCAAATATTGTAAAAATGTACAATAAATACATGGGAGGAGTGGATTTGTTTGATATGCTGATGGCTCTCTATAGACTGGATCACAAATCTAAAAAGTGGTACAAACGTATCTTCTTGTGGGCAGTTAACTTGTGTATTGTTAATGGATGGTTGATTTACAAACGTCAATGTGCATTAAATGATATCCCAGCAAATAAAGTTTTATGTCTAATGGACTTTAGTGTTTCTGTTAGCAAAGACTTGATGCATGTAAACCAACCACCAGCCAACTCTGCAAAAAAAAGAGGAAGACCTTCCCTATCAGACGCTGCTGCTTTGTCGATTCCTATGACCAGCCGAATTTATAATTTGCCAGAATTAAAAGTAAGCGACAGTATTCGATTGGACCAACTTTCCCACTTTCCTGAATGCACAATTTCAAAAGCTAGATGCAAACTGTGTGGAATGCACTCAAGAACGATGTGCCTAAAATGTGATACGCATCTATGTTTGAACATAAATAGAAATTGTTTTTTACTTTATCATACAAAAAAATAGAAACATATTTTTATTATGGATTATAGTGTGTTTTTTTGGTAAAAACAATTGATTTTAAAGTGATGAGCATGCGCAATGTAGTTTTTTTGCAAAAGTGTCGGCGAATGTTGCCATATGGCAACATATGATTTTTCGGTTTCTTCAATGTTTAAAATTAATAATTTTTATAAAATTAATTTATTTTTGAAAGAAAAAATTATTTGTAGTTTAAAAAAAAATAAATTCCAAGTACATGATTTTCAGGCATGAAAGGGTTAAAGAAATTTCTTACGCGCACGCACCACGTTAAAAAACACAAGATAACAAAGAATTTACAAATAAAAATTCCAACAGAACAAACTGATTCGTTTTAGTGGGGGTCAATTGAGGAATATTTCGAGGAAACCTGCTGGTGGAAGTCACCAGCGGACTTTTCCATCAAACCGAAGAGGCTATTTACAACAATAGGGGAAAGAGGCTGCTCGAGCAGCACATCGTCGAGAATTCGTTCGAGTTGCTTAATATGGGTATTAGCACTAAAAAGGAGTTTATCATCGCGCCACTACATCCTCATTACCACTCGTACAACTGGAACACATCAACCACGTCGTAAGAGTCGACGATGCACTCGAGCAAATTGTTGAGGGCAAACTTGAGAGTAATGTCGCTGAAAACAAAGTCGCCACAGTAGAGTTTGAACGAAGCGCTAAAACAACAGTAGAGTGACACTACACCAACAACCACAGTACGTGACTTTGCCCTGGAGTGTATCACAAAAATTAAACTGCATAGGGTATTTCTGGCAATGGTAATCATAGAGCAGGTTGAATGAGGCGTAGGTTTGATAGAACTTAAACGAGATGTTCCTTATTTTCTGTATGGTGATCAGTAGTACAGTTGAATAGGGTGGAAGGTTGATTACCTTGGTGAACAGTTGCAGTGAGCAAGGTTGGCTGAAATGCGACATCAGAATATTTCGGTGGAGGTGCAAAAGTCCCAGTAAAAATTGAATATCTAACAAAATCGCATCATCACCACCAACAGTGGTAAAACAAACTTGGAGGAAAATCGCCGCCCAAAATCGGCGTGATAAGAACGTCCTTCACAACAACAGCTGACTGATGAGTGTCTAAAAGAACGCCCGCGTTAAACACAACAACAAACGCGAGTCACTACCATAGTTAAAATGCAATTTCAATAGATTGAATAAATTCAGACAGTGCTGCGAAGTGTCGCTGTCGACGTGTTCATAGTGAATATTAAGAGTTCTACAGAGGAGAATATGTTTGCATCAACAACACCAAAAACATACGAACAAAGCAATTTGGCTTCAATGTTTTTGATGAGACTCTTTCGATTGAGTTCGGAAGTGTAGACGTCCAGCTCGAGCTTGATTTTATCGAGCGAGGACCTGAGAAACTTTTCATCGAATTGTAACTGCCTCATTTTCCTACAACAACAACAACAACAACAACCACCATTACAACAATGTGCAGAAAAATGCGCACTTTTTTTGCAGCGATAACGAGGCGAAAAGCTCGTTGATCTTTTTGGTCAATTCTTTGTGGTCGTTTTCCGCCTGGTTGTTTCTATCGTGAAGCGGCTGGATCATTTGGGACTGGTGAGTGTTGAAGTTGTCAGTCAAACGTCGGTTGGATTTCTCAAGGTTTTGTCGTACTATATATAATAAATGCGCATCCCACCCACTCATTCGACCAATAAAGTTACTTGTTTTGATTGTTTCCAGTATGCGCTTGAACAACTCATCGCCCAGTACAGCAGGCATCGAAAACGCAGTGCTATTCGCGGACTGTGAGCCAATTGCGGTGGTGGATGGCGACAGTCCATATTTGTCAGAGTTGTGCAAAGTGGAGTGGTTGTTAAGGCTGGCGTCCGAATCAAACGACTCTGACGGGTTGTTCGCTGTACGATTGGGGTGTAGCAGTGAGTTCAGTGCAACAAAGGTGTTTCTAGCGTCAGTGGCCAACTGCTCAAACCCCTTTGTACAGGAGGTGTCCGCAGATATGTCCATGTCTACTACGTTGTTGTCGGTGATTTGGTGTCGATCGTCAAAAAGTGTGTTGTTGAAATTGCTGTCCAGACGAACCTCGCCACTATTATTCTTGTTGTTGTAGGTCCAAGGATTGCTGTCATTGAACGACCCACTGTGAATGAGCTTGGCTGTATAGTCCATATTGATTTCGCTGATCTTATCAAGGAACCAATTGGATTTGTTGAGAAACGTCTCGTAGACAGCGTCTGCGTTTTCTCGTTGAGTTTTGTCGTCGTCGCCATCCAATATGGATATGAGTTTGTGACTCAACACCAAATCGTCGTCGTTATTAACACTAGCTCGATCACTGACTGGAGAAAGAGGAGCAATTTCTAATGAAGAACTGTCAGTCGAATCAACTTGATAGAAAATGGGGTCGTTCTGCTGTTGTGTGTTGCAGATGGACGAAACATCGAGAAGCAAATCGATCGGATCTCGAATAGACTGCGGTGGTTGCTCTTCGTTGGCGGAATGGTCTAGCGATATCAAATTGTGCGTTTGAAGGCTGGAATTGATAGTATTGGAAAGATTCATCGACCAGTCGTCCTTCATGGTGGTTGTCACACTCGAGGCTGGTGGTTCGATATGGCCCTTATCCAAGTTATCCTCATTCGAATGACACACAGCCACCTTATGTGTGGTTATCGGCGATAACGCTATGAGGTCTGACATGTTGGTTGGAGTTAAACTTTTAAGCTCGTGAGCAATTTGCTTTTCATCGGATACAGTGGCGTCGGTGTTGTCTAGTTTGTTCAAGATGCAACTAATGTCAACATGCATCGTCGTCTCGTTTGGCATGGCCGACACGTCTCCAGCTGTATTGGATGGTTGCAAAAGGAAATCGCACAACTCTGCTGACGGTTGGAGTGACGCTTCTACATGTGCACATAGTTTAGCTACACTAGCAAGACAACTTCTCGACTACCTCTAGCACGATGCAGCCGAGGCGAGCGTCTGACAGGACTAGGCACTGCGTCAAAGACATCAGGTGTATGTGTGGTCACAGGTTTCTCCTGAGATGACTTTTTCTCGTTCATTTTAACGACCACACTTTTTACGTTGTGCGAAAAAGAGTCCATGGAAACGGTCTCTGCATCTCTATTAGATGAAATGGAGAACCTGTGCTTTGGAGCATTCACGCGGTCGTCAGTTGAAACCACATCCTTTAATTCGTTAATCAACAATTGTTACTGTACATATTACCTCGAGTGCTAATGCAGTGGCGTTAGCTTTCAAGTCGCCAGTTTTCTTGCGATTCTCTCTAAAATAGGATTGACTAGCAACACAACTCCACCACTGAATGGTCGGTTCTATCAAAATGATACTTTTTTCTTAAACTTGCAACTGATCCGCCTATTTCACACACACACACACATATATTCATATGGTAGATTGACAACCAAAAAGTACCTATTGACTTGTGTCGTGCTTCTTTTTGGAATACTCTACATTGTACAGTTGTCATCGTGTTCAACACATTCAGAATGACCTTATTTGGGTTTGAGCGGCAAAACTTACTCTTCTGGGCTTCCTTTAATTGAATAAAAATAAATTGACGATCACAATTAAACAAAAAATTCGATATAGGGCCACTACCTTTCAAGCTTTTCATTCTAAGAAAACAATAGATAACTACAACTCTAACTTGGACATACAGTTGTGGAATCTAGCGATGAATCTTCAGTGTTAACGATCGTTTTTTTCAATATCTACACAACGATGCCACATCGAAAAAACAAATTGCTGCTTACCGAACCACGAAAGTTAGTTTTCCTTACCGGTGATAATCTGGGCGCTTCAGATCTACACAAAAGAATGTTACAAACCCATCGCCAATATTAACGTGTGTCTATTACTCATTCTCATCCATCGGCTTATTCAATTCAGTAATCTAACAAATCTGGATACCGCCAATGATGTGTGTGCGCGCACGTGCGGTTAATCTCATTCAAAAATTCCCCATTTTGTGGCTGGTAACTTGGTTGGCGGATAATTCACTTTTTTAATATTACGAAAAATTTGGAGGGTGCACCGACCATTGGGTTGTCCCAAAACAGTGTACAATTTTGCGCCATTGTGCCCGATTAGTGACGAAGTTTGCGCGAACAATTGCTAAATGTGGCCTTGACGGTGTCGGTAGTAGAAAATACACCTCACACCATCGATTCGCACGTGTTTTAGTGTAAAGGGCTGAATCGCGTCTAACGCGTTGTTTCACTCGGTTGTTAAACATTTACTGATGTAAGGCTTTCATTTATAAAACAGCGCGCATGCCTGTAACTAAATTCCCACGGAATTCCAGCGTCTGTTTTTCGTGAAATAAGGCGACAAACAACAAATTTGCTGTTGTTTATGTAAATAGGTTGAGCGCGAATCAATTTTTTAGATTCCCCAGACACGCACTTAACTCTTCTAAGATTAAGAGAACAAAGCTGTTTGCCCCCAACTCCAGTCGACAGACTGTGATGTGCGATTTGGTAGCGCTTATGAACATTAGCCCGATCATTTTCCAGTTACTTATCGCGTGCGTGTAGTGTGAAAATGATTGTTCATAGTGGTTGAGAATTTGATCGCTGATGGACTCTATCAAATCCCACTCACATAGAATTGGCAAATTAAGAGAAACCCAGTTAGGTTTAGCTGAACCTAACTAACGCTGCCAATCAACGAGAAAAAACAAGGCGCATAAATTTAATTCTAAACTTGGCGGCAACAACGGCAGCGGATTTACAACAGACTACGCAATTGCTGTCGTCCAATTACGGCAAGTCGGCTATTAACAGATTAGTCGATCAGTTCTATATTGTGTCAGTAAAGGTGCAAATTTCCCATACAACCCCACAAAGTAACGTTTGCCTACCTTTTGTTGTTGGACTATAGCTAGCAGATTGGTCTAATTGCTAGGACAATGCTCAGCAAAGATTATCTGCAACTTACGCGCATGGCTTCCAATAAATTCACACAGTTTCAACAGAAATTCAACTATTTAACAACAATTTTGGACGATTTAATCGGCACGACCGTTGTGAAAAAAGGTCACAGCGAAGTAAAATCGTGCGAATTTGAGTTTTCCAACCTCAGAAACCAAATTGAAAACATCAAAATTAAAATTCAAAATAGTACGTCCACCATTGAAGATGTGCGGCGTCTCTTGGACAGATCTGACAGAACATCGAGTGACTATCTGAAACATTTGACCGAAGAACGAAGTCTTCTAATTGAACATCGAAAACTCTTGAATGCACTTGAGGATGCTGAATCGCAGGAGCGCTCCAGCTTTAACCGCTACAGCTTGGCTGTAAGGAATTTTTACGAGATGGAAAGAGTTCAGAGCGACCAAATGCGCTTTTATTCAGTTTGCTTCTCGGTGGTCTGCACACTCTTAGGTGAGTTTTATTCGATATGCCACAAGTCGGCGTTACATCTTCCTTTCTAGGTTTGTTTGGATCAACCTTGCTATTCAAATTTCGAGAAAAAAGACACAAAGAAGATCTGGAAACCATCAAAAGTTTGGCTATCACCGGCGATTGTATTCAAGAGAAAATTGTGGATGCGTTTTCTGAAAAATTGACCGAGATTGAGAACAACATCATCACAAATATCGGTGCCATCAAGCCTGTAGATAGTAACGACGATCATACTCCAAGGGTCCACGCCAACCATACTGATGTTTACACCTATTTCTCTAGATTCACCAAAGATGAACGTTTTCTATACGGATCGCTTTTTATACTCGGAGGAATCATTTCGCACATAACCATTGAAACTGTTTCTAAACTCTTGATCTGACTTGTTATTTTATATGCTCTTAAAGTTTGTTTTTAGTTTTAACAATTTTCTGTAGAGTTGACTATTTGATCAGAACTTGTGTGGTGCATTTTTATGCTGACTTGGGTTGATTTCATTGGCGTTATAAATATGTCGCGTATAAAATCGTAGCCACCGAAACACAGATATAGTGCAGAAGCTTTGAGTAGGTGCTAGCAGAATAAATAAAATTCAACTAATTCTACTGCGTATAAACTGCTGCATTTTGGTTAAATCAGTCTGTTGATGTCTACTGGAAGAATCGTTACGAACAATTTCAAGTAAACGATTGATTCTGAAAAAGTACAGCTTACTGCCGTCGAAATGAAAATGGCTGAGAAGTGTGATTGGGCCTTCTGGTACTTACAGCTTGTTTGAATTGTTTGACTAAAAATGTCATGGGTGCTTAGTATAATAGACTTAATTTAAAAGGAATATCATGGATATTTTTATTATTCTTTGAGTATTACCAAGTGTAAAGAAGGTTGGAACTATTTAAAACTAGCGCGAAATCACTGGCGTTGCCCAGTAACAATTAAATTAATTTTTCAATTAGTTTCTGTTGATTTAAAAAAGGAAAACAGCAATTTATTAAACAGAGTTTAATATATATTCAACACGTTTCAAAACTTCAGTTAATTGTAGTTCACGCACGTGAATAATTCACAAATCACCATTTCACGATGTGAATTTAACTATTTCAATTATTTATCAAGTAATAATTGTGTTAAACAAACAAAGTATATTCAAACGTTTATCGACTGTAATGGGATACCATGGACATAATCCTACAATTGTGACATTTTAATCCGACTGTCAAACTTAAAACCTGAAAATCATCAAATACAAAACGATAAATATACTTTTATATGGTCAAGATCTAATAAAATAATTATTTTTATAATTTAAAATTGTTGAATATCGCGTAACGTCTATGTATAATGAAAAAATGTTTCGGACATGCGTACTTGGGGCGCACATATACTGACACTCTTCCTTTATACATATAGTAGAAGATAGTAGATTAACTTTGCAGTGTCACGAAAATGTAACATTGTATTTGGTATTCGATACGGCTATTTAATTAAATGTAGTTCATACCGCAGCAATTCTCTCTATTTTCAAATAAATAGTCTTAAGTTTATCTATAAACAACTCTAGTTGCATGGCAAGTCAGTAACGATGCAAATGCCAGTAATTGACACTTTACCAACCTGCCCTCTAAATGTATACACACTAAACATTCGATCGTTGGCGGCTGCGGTGGTTGCCAAATCACATATTGTTAAGCTTGTTGTTGAATAAGATACGATTTCAATTCAAACAACCAATTAGAGGTTTATTTCAACTATTCAAATCAACAATACATAACGATTAGATTAAATTCAGCCAATTATTACAAATTGAAAACATGCTCAAACAATAATCTATGATATTTTTAATCTAGATTTGAACTATTTCCTTTGAACATTTGAAATGGCTTTTTGTAATGCACAAAGATATCGTGTGTGGCTATAAAGCCGGCTAACAATCAAAATATAATTTAAATGAAACGTCTCCAGATCTCAACGTTGGTGTTGGTTGTAAATCTTTTCCCCCATATAATGTACTATGTTGTCGAATGAATAACACGTGTATTTGAACGCTTAGCCTAATAAAAAAGGAACTTCTCAGTTTTGAAAATTTTCTGGTAGAAAACAATGCCATATTCCAAGATCAAAGGGCTGCTGCACTAGGTTTTATGTCAAAACACCACTTGATGGTGATGTTTTTCAACACAACAGCGCAATGCGTTGGTAATAACAGACAGAAAGTGCATATCAAGCGCGGGTTTTTCGGAGACCACACCAATGCTGATGCTGCAGAAGGAATTGACTTTCATGCTGATGCTCGACTTTTACTAAAAAATTTATTTTCTAAATATAAAACGAAAAAAAACACCCACTGGTCTCCAACTCAATTGGTTTATCCACGAAAAGTATCATTAACGCCAAATGAACCCTTCAATCCGATTATTTTACGATCGAAAAATGATATGGCATATATTCAGCCAGCTCATATAATTATTGAACTCTATTTAGACAATAAACATAAGCTGGCAAGGTGAATGTATAGGATTTGAACCCGCTGGGCATAACTTTAACAGCAAATCCATTCCTTTTGGATCTATCAACAAGTTAACAACAGCAAAATACAACATCTACTATAGCAAATGTTCAATCGAATCCGTTGCTATTCTATACGGGTTCCCAGGTGATGTAAACCGACCAATAACCAACTCGTGTCCGTTACTTCTGGAATTGCTGATAACGGTTTTTATGAATATGTTTTATTGTAATTGATTTATTACAGGCTGATCCTTTAACTGCAATAAACACACATACACACAAGGAAACTGAAAATAGTTTACCACAGCCCAATGACAAAAACAATGAAACTTCAAAGGAACAAGTTAGTACCCTACGCTCCACGGTTCATTTTCGTTAGAATAACAAAAACTCTGTCGATAAAAGTACAAAATCAGACTCCAACAATAACTCCCATTTAAATATTGTATCCTTCAACAGTGTTGCTAAACGTAACTCTGTTTGTGCGAAGCAAGAACCATTGTCTTTGAGCTATTCTACTGCCAACTCCGATGTATAAACGAGTTATTTGTTAACTTTAATAGCACTGCTATGTTAGATGAAAAATGGATTCTATTCCAACATTGTGGTATTTTTCAATCGGAAAATAATAGACAGAAATCCTGATAAAATATACTTACAATTTTATGTGTATAAGCGCGGCGAAAGATATCAAAAGGAACAACTTTTCGTAAAAATAATCCCCATTAGAAATGAATCCATAATAACAAAACTGTCCTACTTTTCTAGTAAACAAGTAATTTGTTTGCATTTATATGTTCCATTAAAGTGCCAAATTGTATGCGTTCAAATTAACCAATTTTGTTGACGGATTAGTAATTCAACTAGGGGAAAGTTATTTTCATCTAAGGATGAAAAGACTTAGATATTTAGACATTTTCGCTCGAATAAAAGAAGCCAACATTTTGTTTACTAACTTGGTTTGGTACCTTACATATTAATTACCTATTGAATCCTACGTGAAGAATAATAGTTAACCTGTATTGCATAGAATTATATTGCCGAGTTTCACGTTGTAAGCAAAATACCCGTTGAAACGTCCATATTTAAAAGAAAACTACAAGTCAAAAGTATGCGTGACCAAGCAAATTACCACATAGCAAGCTACCAAAAGAAGCTATTCATAGTAGATGTTGCGATGTTTCGTGTGTTGGACGAGTCGTTGCGTTTTCATGATCATCAAAAGGTATCAGCACCTTTTGACGATAATTGCACGGCTTCGCTGGATCATCAGTTTCTCGACCCATCGCGCATATTTGTTACACTTCAGGTTTTTTCGAAATTCGTCAAGACCCCACTGTATTTCAAAATTTGTGCATTTGACGGACTTCCAAACAGTACATGCGAAGAGCTAACTAATAATCTCGCATCTTCCAGTGATGACTCAATGACAACTTGGAATATCCCACCAGAAAATGTACACAAGGTAAAAAGTTGATAATCTCATAAGCTTAATAATCCTAAAACTAAATTTATAATTTGGAAATTTCTGAAAGTACCACCGTGCTACTTATTTACATATTCGGGTCAATTCAAACGTGTTATAACAGCATTTGAAACAATTAAAATTGTTCACAATTTAACTAGAACACACAAGTCAAAATAACTGCGAAGAACGTGTCCTACATTTACCACCTACACTTAACTTCAGACATCGAAATGACAATTCCATCGCGCAAATTTCCTTATATATTAATTTTCCAAGTACACATGGGCTATACTAGTATGAAAACCCAAAAAACTCGTATATACCAGCAACAGCAAGACAAGAATAACGAAATTTTGCTCTCTCAGAAAGTGAAAAAATATTAGCGGGTGCATTTTGATTCAACCTTTACATAGGATATGCCCGTGTTAGTGATTTTATCTGAAAAAATATCCCAGTTCTTTGTGGACGAGCACAACACATTCAAATTGAACTTTTACTACTACTGCACTACTAACGCAAAAAACTTGTGCCATATTTCATCGCGGTTCACTTTGAATGTTGTTAATTTTCCTCAAATATTAACTCATTTACCATATTCTCAACTGAAGTTTAAAAACTACTCAAATGAAGTATTTGCCAGGTTGCGTTTTATTGAAGTTTTCAACGTTGTGCCCCTTACCAAAAATCTTCGTCTCATAGAAAATCTAACGTGTCATTATAACTCTGTCTACGGAGTCGGAGGAGAATTCAGTATTATTCCGGGCCAATACTTGAGCATAGTAACTTTGGCACCATTCATTATAAACAAGAAATATTTTTGTGACAATTCATCAACAAGTATATGGTTAAAGTTTGCGTCCAATTAAGCAGTCGTTTAGATAACCACCAAACTAACGTCAAACCCACCCTTACAAGTCTAATTTGGTCGAAAAATCATGTCGAATTCACAATTATTTCTGTCATTGTAAGTGGTACTGTGCTGCTAATAGTTTGCTTGAAATTTATAACAGAAATCCGCATGTTTTTTCTCAAGAGGTATTCAGTGTGTTTTGCACTCTTTTTGACTTTAAAATAGACAACACCGAAGAAAATTTCTCTATGTTCCGAAAGACTTGATTTTATCTAACTAAATCGCTTTAACTTTGAAATAATCGACTTATATTTTCTTTATATAATGTTTTAAAAGTCTTCAATGTATTTTGTGTGAGCAATAAATGACTAAAAAACTGACGTTTTTCCAAAAAAACTATTGTCTTACCGTTCAATTTATAAAGTACAACACTTAAAATACATTAATTGGTAGTAACGTATTTCCATTACTAAAATCTACGCATGTTTAATATTTATAGTTTTTTTAACGCAACAGCGACAAAACTATTAAACGTATTAGGTTACGCGTCCAACATTTTTATCTTTAAAATGGGTAGTGTGATAGTAATTACAAACTATTACACCATACATTTGCAGTATTATTCAACTTGTAGTTACACCGCTTGTAAAACTACAACAAGTTCTGCTCAACACTACAGCTAAAATCATCTTGTTAACACTTTCTATTCAATGTCTCTATTATTTAACGAATTTCAATTCAGTAAGCGTTTTCGCGCAGTGACTTTGAATATACAGTGTTATATAAAGTCAACTGAAGCGATAATAATTGATCTACGCCTTTCAGATATAATAAAATAATGAATTCTCCGTTAACTCAGACACATAAACATAATATATTAAAAATTTACTTTGGACGAATGGACATTTAACGATAAACCAACTTGAGACATAGTCAACTCTATTTTGACGCAATTTTAGTGCCACTTAACTAAATTAATACTAACAGCTCCTCGATTAAAATGACCAAGTGTATATTTTGGGCAAAAATGAGAAGGTGAGTTGAAGTATGCGAGCAATAAAAACAGTTTGATGTTCCTGTTAAAATCTCTAGCAACGCACATGGTAAACAAATATTTGGATAAGGTGCCAAATTCGTAACTCTGTAATGTTACCGTACGTCACAGCGAAACAACCAGCGTATCACCGACTTTGTGATGCGTTGGAAGATTAAAACACGACAAATCGACGTCCAACCACTCCCACGCAACGTTCACACCAATGAATAGAGTGAAGATCAATGTCAATAGAATTGAGATTTAAATATTAAACACCGGCAATTTTCTAAAATAAACCCAAAGTTAAATTACTCAATAAATACATTGCTTGCTTGCTTTCTTATGGAGTTATTATTGCATAAACGTCAAAAATAATAAACTTTAAATGGAACTCAAACCAATTCACTCGTGTAGGGACGGGTGTATAAGGTGAATCGGGTGGTGACAGCAAAATAATCACAACACTAAACGCCCCCACCAATAGAATAGATCGACAACAAACGCCCAGTGAACAATTGCAGGCATGGGAAATAATATGTTCGTTTAACTTCGGGTTATTTCGGCAAGGGGCGGGGGTAAGTATATCACCTTCTTTTGTGGGTTAATCTGATTTAAACGTAGGAGGAAAATATTATAAAATCTTATAAATTGAAGTCGGTGATAATGTTGTTTATAAGAAGAATGAGAGTAAGAATTTTCCGCAGGGGTCTCGGTATATTTCGTTCCACGCTCGCACATTTCGGAACTTTCAGGATGAGAGATAAGGTAGGTTGATGTAATGAGTTTTGAAACTAACTTGTTTTCGTTTAGTGGAAGAAGAAACGCATGAAGAGGTAGTAGTGCACCGTTTTACGGCTGTTAATTGTTTTTCAATAGACTCAAGCATAAGAGACGCAAGATGAGAGAGAGATCAAAGTAAACTGCTCCGACCTTGCCTTAGGCAGTGTAGCTCACAACACAGTTATAAACTATTCCAACGTGATCAGCTGATTGTTCGTCTTTTTGCTATGCGCTCCTTCTAAGTTGCTGTTGTTAGAGTTCAATGCCTAAACTAGGGTTGGGGAATGACTAAGTCGATTGGAGTCATTTAATTTTAGAGTCGAGTCGATGTTTTAATTTGATAAAAAAGTCGGAGTCGATTAAAATTTAATATATCTAAAAGAGTTGGATTCTAGTCGTTTGGTGAGCATTTTTGGTGGTTAATCTTAGTTAAAAAATTGTCAAACCTCATTTCATATAATTCCTATTAAAATCGTTAAGATTTTTTAAAACAGTAAAAATCTGCTTGTTTTATTATCCGCTCAAGAGAAAAGACTATTATTATCACAACAAAACGATCATGAATATTGGTAAAAGTTAAAGCCACAATTCGACCAAGATTCTAAGCAGGTAACAAGCCTAATAGTTTTCGGAGTGAGACGATTTCTTTTTTTTGATATCAGGTCACCTGTTTTCGAAAATGCACACTCTGACGGAACAGATGTTGCTGGGGTAGGTAAAACCAATACAGCTATCGATTTAAGGATAGGGAATTCATTATTCATTTCCCACCATGTGATAATATTATCACTCTCTAGGCAAACATTTCCAATAGAAAGGTATCTATCAATTTCTCCCTCAATTGTATTTGGCTGGGTTGGTTGTTGAATTAGGGCTGAGAAAATGCTTTGCGATTCAACAGTATGTTGTAAATCAGGATAACCAACCACGGTGCTATCATGGTACAATTCTATGAAGCTTTTAATTCGGCGTATAGCATTATCCTATGATATATATTAATACAATGAACATGATGGAAATTTACTCTGTTAATATATGCGGGAAGAAGTCTAAGGCGGATTCTTGGGTCCAAAAACACTGCAGTCAATTGTAAATCACTGTACGCCCCCCACACTTTTTCAAATTTAATAATTGATGTTGTAATGCCAGATTGAAGAGACGTTTGACTTGTATAATTATTTTTTAATAATTCTTCAAGATGAGATATGACAGGACAAACAACATTTATAGAGGGGTAGTTTTGAGCACTTAAATCATTTGTGGCTTTATAGAATGGCTCCAGTATCGTGATTATTTCATATATACAATCCCAGTTTATTTCAGTTGACAGAAACCTTCGTACATTGTAGGCTTTTTTGCACATTTCGTATGTTGAGTTCCATCTAGTTGGACAGTCCAATATCAATTTTGTTGGCGTTATTCCAGAAACAGTACATAATTTTGCAAGCTGCTCACTTTCCAAGTTCGAATACTTTATTCTTTTTATTTCACTTCTTAACAAATCAATATCCTCTTTAATAGCGGATAAGATAGGGTTTAAACACAATTGAAGCGAATGAGCTGCACATCTCAATGATATTACGGGTTTTGCTTGATATGAGACTTGATTTTGAAGTTTTGAAGCACCCAACACAATATTGGCACCATTATCATGCGTCAATGAGAAAACTTTATTTTCTAATCCATAATTCTGGATAGAATTTAGTAAAACATTGCATAATTTTTCAGAAGACGATGGGCCCGATACATGTATAAAGTCCAAAATTATACGTTGCATCGCTGAGTTATACATGAAGTGGCATGTAATTACAAGAAAATGGTAGCTATTTGATGACGTCCACATATCG
>JAOPJI010062683.1:0-11843 GCA_027122695.1 Merluccius productus
ATGATTCTTCCCCAAAATTCCATTATTTTCCAACTGAATTATGTGTTTTAACTTAATTTCTATATTTAAACTGTTTTAATGAATTGTTCCGTTGCGTATTACATGTTTTGAATATAGTTAAGCGCTATTGAATAAGTTTCTGCTTTCATTTGTAAAATCAACCGACTAATTGAAAAATTAATTTAATTGTAACTGGGCAACGCCAGTGATTTCGCGCTAGTAAGCTATAAATAAATATGTATGTGTGAGGAGCCTGAATAGAGGTAGAAAACTAACGCAAAAATGTAACCAATAGAGAAAAAATAACCACAATCTTAAAACAATTAACAAAGTAACTACAAAATTAACCAGTTTATAAAGTAGCGACGTCATTTCTCACGTAGGCCAAGAACAAAGTCAACACCGGATTGACTTTGTGGTTGATCATACCGTAGGAGTTGTCCAAAAGACTCACACGACATTTGTTGTCAGCGTCCAAAAACGCAAAGAAGAACTTGTCCAACTGATTCGTGTAGTAACTTCGATTGGTAAGTGGATTCAAGATGGTGGGATTTGAGTAGTTGGCGACTGCACACACGGACATTTTAAACTCGACATACTCATAGATGAGGTTCAGCAACCAAAGATCATTTTGGTGGAAACAAATGTTGGCCAACTCGTCCAGTGTATCGAATTTGGTGCTGCTGTGGTGGTTTAAGCGGGAGAATTTTTGTTTGACCAACAAATACTGTATTTTACGTGACAACGAGCACAACTCCTCACCCTCCGAGTGTGCTGAAGTATAGTACTCTTCCAGGAGATTCGGAAATTTGACTTGGGTGAAGTCGTGCGGGAATCGAAGTGACATTCTGCTCAATGTGGAGCCAGTTAAATTTTTGGTGTGATTTTTAATGGACTCGGGGATTTGGACAGCGACAAAGTAGTGGCTTGTGAGTTTCAAATCTTCCAGATGGATAACGAGTGGGCGATTGATTTGATTTGTTTTGATGTATTCCACATAGGTGGTCAACGTTCGATAGTCAATGCAATAGCTTCGGATGAAAGGACCACGGACGAGGATTCGAGCAATGGTTGTCAACTCCGGCAACAAGTAGTGTCCTTGGTCAGGATTGTAGTAGACAATGCCTTGTTGGTCTATTTCTGATGTGGCATCATTGGATGCCACATCGGCTGACTTCAAGTGAACCTCCACAACACAAGTGGCCAGAAGAGTTTGCGTAGTTGAACGGTTGATAGTTTTGGTTGAGTTATTGGTGCATTTTTGTCGCGATTTTAGAATGAGGAAGCGACGTCTTGTAGTTGTTAATGCCCACAAATGACGAATGGGCTGGAAACTAGCAGACTCTATACCAGGAATACCAGAAAAGTCTGGTATGAATGAGACGAACAGTAACGCCAAACTTTCCAAACTGTCGGTGGTAAAAGTTTGAGAACCGTTACCAAGACACAATATGCCCAACGCCCCGTACAGTATGGTGGATTCGGCGTGGCCAATGTTACCTGAGGCTGGTGTCAACATGAACTCGATTGTTTGTATACATCTTAGACGAGAGGTAGTGGCTTCTGAACTGTGGCATTTCAACGCACGTAACAACAACTTTTTGATGAATCTATCGCACGTTCCAGCATACACCAGTGCAATGGAGAACAGCAATCTGGCAGCCAAGATATTGAAATACTTGAATATTGGTCGAAGCGATAGGCTGTATTTCATCAGTATAACAACGTGGTTGACGAGAGCTTTGTAGAAAGTATAGATGGTTGTGTAAACGTGAAAGTTGGCAGTGGCACAGTATTTGAAGGCTAGAGCATAGCAGCATCCAACAATCACACTCCACGCCGCTTGCAAATTGAGAATATCAATGCAAGTGAGCTCGAGACACATCCCATCTACCGTCGCGGCATTGATCATCTCATACACTTGTTTCACACAGCCAGTGAGGTTGTCCAATATCCATCCTTCACTGACCAACACCAACTTGGGCATTACCATATAACGACACCAATAACACAGAAAGATAGTGTAGGGTTTGAAGCGCGGAATAGACGCCTCATACAACCGGACAATATCCAACAAATCGGCAACACCCTCATTTCCAGTGGAGAAATTCATCAGTGTGAACGATAACACCAACGCATTGACTAATTTATAGTTGTGCGAATCAATGCCAGTGACACAATTGAAAAACGCGTCACAAAGTGTTGTTGAACAATCACTGGAGCCTTTGCCTAAAAGTACTAATCCCAGACTAATGCCATAACAATTGAGAAGAAGACTCTGGTAGTTGCTTTTGATTTCGCCGTACATTTCTATTCCTTTTGGCGACGATTCGTCGGCCAGTGGAAGTGCATATGAACAGTTGTGCAGTAGATAGGTGAATACTTTTTGGATGTCGAAGTAGATGATTCTGTTGTTGGAAGATATTGCAAGTAGACCGAGAGCGATGATAGCGGACGCTCGATTAAGTGGGTGGAAAGTGTTCAGATTACTGTATAATTCTTGTTCAGTCCCATCAACGTCGACCGTGTCGAAGAGTTGTACGTTGGCAGCCATGTTTGAGCAGTACAATATTTTGTCGTCATCATCGTCAGAAAACGTAGAGTCATCATCACCTAGTCGGTCATGTGGCAGTTTATTGTTGTCCAAAATGGGTTTGCTGTAGAAGAGCAAACTAACATGTTTGTTGTTGAGTTTGTAGGGCGCAAAATCAACGTAGATGGAGATAATTTTGAGAATACGTTGACTGAGTTTAGGATAGTGATTGGTGGTTATGATGCCCAAGTGGGAGGCCCCAATACCAGTCAACAGTGCAGCCACAGCAATATTGCTTTGCTTTTGGAGGTAGTTCAAAGTGAACACGGGAAACAACAACGGCAACTCATACAATATGCCCAACAAACCGGACGCCAACAGATACCCCGAACCTTCACTTGGAACCATGTTGCATGCGATATGGTTGAGTATGTAGTTGATACTGAGACTCTCTCCTTTGATAAGTGTTGGCCAAGTTGGTCGCAGACATGGAGTGGTCAAATTGGCAGTTTTGTGTGCCATCAAACATTGGTAGCGGTAGAGTGGACCGCGAGAACTCATAAAATTGAAACCACGCGCTACTCCATTGTGAAACTTGGGCCATTCCAGCGAGCTTTCGTCTTTATACTTGATTTTCATGTCGATCTTGTATGAATGGAGCCCATCGTGAACTTCAGTGTAGGAATCGGTGCAGAGGTTGTGCTCGGGCAGCACATGGTACTCCACAGTTTTGGGATCAGTAGTCGACTTGGGATCAGTGGTATAGTTGTAGTGGCAATTGTAGTCCAAGAAGGCCAGACCATACGATCTGCTTAATCGAAAATGAAGCGAATGAGAGTGTTTGGCGGTGTTCCAAATTTGAATGTAGTCAAAATGAGGATGGTTTGTAACGGCGCCATTCGGATTTTCAACTGTGATAGTATAGACGTACTTTTCTTCCATTTTGAACGTCTTTTCATTGGTGTGGAACACCGTTGGTGTCGACCAACAGAAACTCTTGAACAACTTGACAAACTTGGCCGGGCGTTGTTTGTAATGAATAACGCAAACATTGTTCAGTTCGATGTCACAGCCAAAAATGGTTTTGGGCTGGAGCAACTTGAAGTTGTTGTTGTTGGAGCGGTCCAACACATAGCAATTGTCGCTTTCGCTGACGTTACTGTTGCTCGTGCTACTATTTTCGTTGTCTTTGGCAATGACACGGATGCAGCGCAACAGCACTTTCACCGGGAACGGTAACGAGTTCTCAAGGATATCGTTGCGTTTGGTTCGACATGGAGGTGTGTTGGATTGACGCACTACTGTTTTGAGCGGCACGTTCGGGATGAGTGCTGATTGCTGTAGTTGGTCGATAAAGTTGTCCAACGAGTCCGACACTGAATCATAACTCAGATGGCTCTTGCACAAAACATTGTCCAGCAGTTCATTGAGCAGTGCACTTAGGTGAATTGCAAATTTGTTGGTTTGCACAACCACAACAGCAGCGTCAGTTGAGCTACTCGACGTATTCACAACATCGTTCTTCTTCTTCTCAAGGTCATACAAGATGATCCTCAACAGTAACTCCAGCACGAGGAAATGCCGCTTTTTGATACTTCGGTCCAAGTTCAAGATGCTGATAGTGTCGTTGATGGCCAACGCTAGTTGAGTTTGAAATAGGTTGTGGTCGACGAGAGTTGCAGAGAACGATTTCGTTCCAAGATTAGTAGTTTTAGTGGGCAGCTTCGCAGCGAACAATTGCACAATTTCCAAGTCCACGTTGGCGTCGATGCCGTATCTTTGTCCACAGGCAATGGCGAAATCGTCCAATTCGTTGCGAGTTTGGTCCCCCAGTAGGTTCTTAGTGAAACACCACAACCAATAGACTGTGTTGAGGAAAATGGAAAACTTTTGACTGGCTCGTTTCGTATTCCTGGCCAACATGTAGGTTTGCAGCTGGTTGTACAGTTCTAGGTGGTTGTTCTCTTTTATGCACTTCATAACCATTGCCATGACATTGTTGGACTGGAGACAACTCGGCAAGGATACAACAACGCAATTGTCGCTCAAGTTATGCACGACAAGATGATCGAACTTGGACAAGATCCAGAGGCGATTGTAAGGGTGCACTTGGTCAAAGGGAACGACGGTGTTATATAGTTGGTTGGTTCGCGAATACACTGCGACTGTGCAATTTGGCGGGTCATTAGTGTCACTCGTGAAAAGACCAGCCAACAAATCCTTGCCCAAGCTGCGAGAGTGGCGGTCCACCACACAACAATCAATCATGTCGACAAGTGTGAAGCGCGATTCTTCTACGAACGATTCTACGTCTTGTTGATGTGCGGTTTGATCTCGTGTGGGGTTGACATCGTTCTTTGTCAGTGTAATGTAGCAACAACTTTTACACACAGGATTGAACAGACAAATATTCTCCAGTCGACCAAACTCATCGAACATGGTTTTGACGGTGGTTGTATTGGATTCGGTGTTGAAATTGATCGAGCCGAATTGAGAAGGAAGTCTAGTTGCGACTGAAAATTGGCTCACTCTACAAATAGAGGTATTTTGTGGTGGTTGCTGACAGTTGTTGTTGTTGTTGTTGTTGTTGGTTATAAAACTAGAGGAAGAAGCAGCAATTGAGGAGTTGAAGTTGAAAAACGACTCGTCAAATGAGGGCGCCTTTGAAGTTGTGCGATTAAAAACATTGGTGCGATGCCCAAGGTCTGAGACGGGGTTTAGTTTTGTCGTTTTGAAGGGTATGTTGACAGCAAAAGGATTTGCACTCTTTCCACTACCACCAAGAATGCTCTCCACATTGGCCAATTTGGTCCTATTGGAATGAAGGTGACCTGACAAAGAAGTGTTTTTATCGGCACCATAGTTGTTCTTTTGCAGTTTCACTTTGGCTACACTATCGGCGAGAGTCCAAAACCCGAGGGTCTTCTGCATGTCACTGTAGCCCATCAATACGACAGGTGTATGGCTACTTTGTTTGAAGGCAGTTATAACTTTGAAATGGGTTGTTCTGTGTTTGAACTCTTTTTTGGTCACAACAACATCTCCTCCGTCAGTGGTTGCTGTGTCATCAAAAAATACACCTATGACATCCTCGTAAGGATTTCTATAGATGTAGTGTTCGAAGAAGTGGTGTGCATTGGCCGACTCCTGACAAAATGTAATAATCAACCCCCAACAAACATGGGGTGTTGACTTGTCCACAACTTGAGGTGTACATGGAATGGTCACACTGTCGACAATAGCCTTTTTGAAGCGGTTTGTGAGCCACTTAGTGGAGTCGTTCACTGCCGCTATACTTCTTTCACCAACCACGTAATAGCAAGAGATGAGTTGGCGCGAGTTGGGGGGCGCGGTGGAAGATGTCGGCGACTCGATAACTCCCTCATGCACTTTTCTCACGTCAAACTCAAATTTATACATCGACGAGTCAACGAATGACGTGCTGTTGTCCAGGTATCGTCCAATAATAACACTTTTGCCGTAGCAAATGTAGACGTTGTAGTAGTGCAGCTGAAAGAGAGGGTGCTTTGTGTTACTTCGCTCACTTTGCACCTGCATTTTGCTCAAGTCATAGTGGATGAGATGCCGCCTGACCAGTGCTTCCAGTCCATCGTCTGTGAGTGGCGGCCCAGAAGCGCTACTTTGGTTCATCATTAGAGTTTGCGCGTGAAAATGTTTGATGGCCGTGATGTGCAGCGATTCTAAGATTACACTTCATAGGGTTGACTTTCACGTTTGAATGATCGAATCACACATTTAACGTGGAATTTAGGCGGTTACCTTTGCTCTGCACTAAATCAACCTTTCCTGCGTTAAAGATGCGTGCGCGTGAATTGAGTTTTCTTGAATTTTGTCATATTTAGATACTGCTGATTGGATCAGTCGAGCTCATTGATCTCCTAAGTAGTTTGTTTACAAGAACAATACAAAGTTATATAATAACTGTTTTTATATAAAGCCAAATAAACGCTACCTGAGATTTGCGAATCACATAGGTATTTCCACATTTCATTTAGGGAAATAATGTTTACACGTTATATCCCACTGCAACAACTTTATGAATGATGTGAGTCATTGTTATTTTCTTAAAACAACCTCCACCTGCTAGTGCTAGCTTTCTTTAAAAAAACGAAATCCAGCAATCTAGGTGTACACCTGATTATTGCGGAAATACCTGGTCGATGCGGATTTTTAAGTCGTTGAAAATTATACGCATTGAAACAAACAAATTTGTGGGCAGTTGTTGCGTGCGCACAACGCACTAAATGATTGGAAAATTCCCCAAGTAGAAGCGGCTAAACCCACGTACAGAGCGTGGAAGGTCGCTCGATGGTGGTCAGTGCACTTAAATCGAGCATTTCTCCCGATGGGCAAACAACTCTGATTTTTGTGCGGAATGCAAGTTGGTTGCTTATTAATTAATAGGGTTAGTCGCATTCGTGTATCATTAATAGTTGAATCATTTGAATGAAAGTTTGGTCGTTTTTTGCGGTTTATTGTGGTGCGATGATTGTTGCCGGAACTTAGGCGCGCACGCATATAAACAAGTTGTTTGTTTAAGTGTAGGGGAATTGGCTCGAATGAACTTTCTTAGTTGCAGAAGTAAAATAACAGCACCGAAAAGTCACACCAATCCGTGCCTGAAACTAAAATAAATGCAAAAAATGGTGCGCGCGCATCCGTTTTTATATGTTAGGAAAATAACACATTTGTTGGCTGGTCAACTGGCCCAAATGCTAAATAGGCGAGCTATAAAGACGCCATTCAGAGTGGCTTTATTGTTAGATTCGTAACGCAGAGTGTAACGTAAATGTTATTTTCGTGCATAATTACATTTCTCCTCCAACTTTACTGAATCACGTTGGCAATACAGTACATCAATATGATTGCGAAATACACGACAGACACCTAAACTGAGAATACGTGCTAAATTCACAATGTAACACTTGCGCATGCCCTAACAAAATTATATAAAACAGAAGTATGCTGCCCGATCGCGGCAAAAACGGCTTGAAACACTTAAGCCACTATGCTGACAGCGATGAGACCGACGAAGAAGACGACAAACCGAACGGTACGCACAACACTGCCATAGTGATCGCTAACAATCTTTATTTGCGTGCGAGTAGATATCAGCAAATCACCCATCAAAGAAGCCACAATGGTGAGCACTTAAGTGTAGCTTTTCGAATTAAATTGTTCGTTGGCTGTTAGGGAAACGCGAATGAGAAATGCGGGTGTATGTCAGCAGACTCCTCCCGTTCTCACACATCAGAATGCCCAATGCAGCGTAATTACAACAGTTGTCAAAGCGAAGATTTTATATGGGTCAATTTAGAAAACGACAAACCAGCTGAGCCTTCGCCTTACCAGCAGTTCTACAGCCATATAGAACTACCGCCAGCGGCCCCCAGCAACGATGACGACGACCCTGAATATGAACGATTGAAAGTTGCACGTCACATTTGACACATACCCACTAAACAAACCTCTTAGGAGAGGTGCTCTAGCAACTTAGAAAAAGTGAGAAGAGGTGTGGATATTTGTGAACACATTCGACATTCGCGTGCATTCAAAAACCCAAGGTTTTTGTAGTTGACGCGGTTTTTTCACGCCGTTTTGTAGTATTTACCAGAAGTTGCTGAAACACTGTGGAGTGACTGAATATTCCAGCAATTACAATAAAGTATATTGAGAATTTCAAACAGCAGTGAAAGAATATTTTATGGCGATATCTGACAAATTCAACTTAGGAGATTTTCGATCCCATGAAGTTTGACCAAAAGGATGGCAATTATAGAGTGTTGGGTAAAGTTTCCACCCAAACATGTATTCACTTTATAATTCCGTTAAAGGACTAAAACAGGTGAGAACCTTGGAAGCAAAGAAAAAACCTAAACAACAACCCCCACCATCCACGTCCAACAGTCAATCCAGGGCTGGCGCAAAAAGCAACATTGACCATGATCGCAGAGGTTCTAAAAGAACCCACCACAGTCGTCGTTACGACAGTCCTAGAAGTCGTCCCAGAGGTAGAATTCATTCGAATTGGTCGAAAGCTGTAAGTTTGTAGGCCGACAAAGAAGAGATAGGTAGGAAAAAGGTTGCGTGTGGTGGTTTATTCGTTGTTTTCTACCATGCACTGCTAGTCGTGTGAGCATTGTTGAATTGTGTATGTATAACGTTTTTGTTTAAAAATTGTGCATTTCTATGGCAATTTAACGCCACATAAAATGGTGGTGGTGGCATAATCACTCTTAATTGTGGTAACCGCCAGAGCCCACGTTTGTCTGTTGTAAATTTGACGATTATATACCCATTGCGCGTTCACTCTCATTTAGAGTTAACCGCGCACGATAGTTGTTGTGCTAGTTAAATCAAGTTTTAAAAAAATGCGCATGTGTGTGTATCTTTTGAGTCAGTGCTAGCGAATCATACGACAAGGTAGGAAAAAATTTGTGTGCTCAATTTCTATTCAATACTGATATACAGTAAAGTCTCGATATATATTGCGTGGTTTGTTGGGAAAAGAAAATTATCACGCAATATCGACACTTACTGTACGTTAGTTATGGGTCTGTTTTTGTATTAAACCATCCCGTGTAGTTTCCTCGTAGTTATTTTACACGAACCAACAAATTGAACGAAAGGATCAGCTCACTATAACAGTTCTAAAGATTTCTTACTCGCCATTTGATTACAATCGAACGAACTGAAATCCTAATTATGTTTGGATAAAAACATAAACTCGCTTGTTTTATCATTACTTTATTCCGAAAAAATAATTATTTTTGCAATTAAATTTGTTACGAGTCATATAACAATCAAAATCTCTCGATTTAAATGGTGAAATATCAGTCTCTTCAAAGCTTATTTCACAATCGAAGCACGCATGACCCAACACTGTCGGTGGAATTTCTGCCAAGAGAAGTAAAAACTGGAAAACACATTAAAATCGAGTTTTGTTCACTTTAATCGGAATAATTAAAATTCTGCTGTGTTAACGAGCTCAAATACAAAAATGACTAATTCTTCATTTGGGAAAAATTGGTCTGTTAAAAACCTCACAATTACTTCAAACGAATAAATCGCTTGTGATTCAAATTCTCACATTTGAATTTATTCCTTACAGAACTAAGGGAACGAGGTGACAAAAAGGTTGGATCACTAACATAAGCGCGAAAAAACAGCCGTGTTCCAGTATAAGTTTGTAAAATTAGTCGCACTAATAGTACCACGTCTAAAATGAGGTTTTAACACTAAAAGAAGCCGATTAATTTTAACTATAACATAAAACTAATGAATAGACACATTTTTACAACAAATTATCGTCACTCATCTGGAGTTAGACTAGATGTACCAACACCATTGCTGCTGCTATTCGCATTGTTGGCACGTGCATCGGCTGCAGGACAGCCGTCAGAAATGGACTCCTTTACGCCAAAGCTATTGCGCTGCTGTGAACGTTCATATAAAATTCTGGACCTGTTTTGAATTTCCACTGGCAGCACTATCGTTTGATGCAATGGTGGTGAGTTCTGATCAATCACCGCATTGTAATGGTTGTTATTGTGGAAACTAAGCCTGATAGGGGTTTCACTGTTGTTGTTGGTGGTGGCGGCGGCGGCGGCGGTAGTGGAGGATTTGGGCGAGACAATGCCGTCGTTGATAACCACGAAAGGTTCTAAACAATAACAACATTGGTTCACTTCACACTTTCTATTCCGACAGCCACTTGAACACGAGCGCGAATTAGTTAAAGTGACAAACCTGTGTTGTAGGTATAAATTTCGATGGAGATGCTGTAGATCTCAGCGATGGCCTGTATTTCAGGATGATCACCATAGGTGGCAGGTTTGAGCAGCTCTTCCAGGTAACTATTGCAATCCATAGTGACAAAGTTTCTAAAAAAGTCCCAGTGAGATTTCTAACAAGGTATTAGCGGAAACTCCGATGGTACTTGTGCATACCACATAATCATGCACAAGGTAGCGTATAGTCTGCGCGTATTCCTCGTTTCCGTACACTTGGAGTGCTAGCATTCATTATTAATTTTTGAACGAAAATTAGAAATGTCGAATGTCAAATTGGCATTATCAATCTATCACCTATCGACCTGTAGAGACATGAACCATCAGAAGCCACAACTTGAATTATAAAATTCTTTTTTGAACATAAACTGGTGTAGAATTCATTTTCTAGTTTTGTCGAAAAGCACTGCGGCTAAAATCGTTGCACAACACCACACTCAACAATACTTAACTACTAGTCTATTGGGGGATTTACGTTTGGTAGGCTTAAATGAGGAAGTTATTTCACTGCTGCTCATATCATCGGATTTTCTGCAGTTTGTTGTCACAACTAAATCTAGTTGTTATTATTATTATTTGAAGAAAGTAATAAATTGCAGCACAATTTTTGTGCGTATTCAAATTGTTCACCACTACTATGGGGCAATTTACCCACAAACATTTAACTAATTAATCTAAATAAACACTCAACCATAAATTTGAAAAAACATTCATGTAAAAATTTAATAACTAAACAATTAATTAAACTACGATTAAGCAATTAATTTAATAGTGTTATGCTAATGGAAACTCACTCGGTTCTTTGAGGCGTGATTCATTCACTCGCTTGCAAATCAGCCGTCTTCTCGAGGCACGCTTACTCTTGTCAACATCGACCGAATGCGTAGGAGCAGGCCCCACCGTCATATCGATAAATATAAACGCGCGCATTCGCAAGCAGATTTAACAATCCCGAAGTTGGTTTTCTGTCTGCCGTCAAACTACTTTTATGATAATGGTATCGTGTATCGACGATTGGAACCAACGGATGCACTTTATAATTAAACACCAAATGTTAACATATGGCATTGACTATTTTCACTGATCAAATTAATCCTAAATGACATATACGCAGTCGCCATTTTTATTACCATCAACACCCATTTCTAGAAACGCTACAGAGTTCAAATTTCAGAATCTGCCATGTTTAATTATGTGTGTATCCTAAGAGTGGTAGTGATGGACCATAAATAATTAATGGCAATGGCTAATCTCATGGATCCATTTAATCACCTCTTCGGGTTGGCTATTCTCATGGTACTGAATATCTCCGAATTTGTAAGAGATATTTAAAATTGAATTGCATTAATGTGTTTATGAATTTGGTATCTAACTGATTTTATAATTGTAGTAAATTATGTTATTTTCAAAATTTGCGAAATCGGTAATTATAAAGCGTGTGACACCGCAAAATCACTAGGATCACGTGCGATTTTTGTTCTAATTTTTCCCCGACTAAT
>JAOPJI010062721.1:476-11838 GCA_027122695.1 Merluccius productus
ACACCCTGCCCCACCCCGCCTAACTTTTTTTTTCTTTGTTGTTTAATAGCCATACTCACGGGTTGTTCCGCCCCCCCCCCCCCCCCCCCATCGGCCGTCGGTCCGGTGCCCCAGTAGACCTTTATGTCTAGAAACGCCCCTGGTCAGTGGGAGTAAAATGGCAGGAGGTTTTGAAGTTCCCCATTCTCAATGCAAGGCAATTTTAGTGACAATGAGCACGAAAAAGCGTGATACCGGGTCGGAGCAAGTCAAAATTGCGGGCGGCCATAACTCTCCGCTTCTGAAACGAGAGGGAGCGTTTGGCTGCGGTGTCATGGCGTCCATTCTGTGAGCCATCTCACTTCTTTCTCATCTTTGTTGAGAGTTGCACATGCGCAGTACCGATCGGGCAGGAAGAATTCATGATAACTAACAAACTAAACATCACATACATTCACTGAAGGAAGATTATGAAAATGGGGGTCATGGGGGTCGTCAGTGTATACAATGGTAAAATAGGGGTCCCTTAAGAAAAAGGTTGGGAACCACTGCTGTGGACAATGACTCTGGATATAACAATATAACAATATAACAATATAGACAACAATTTAAATTGACGATTGAAGACAAAATCAAACCAGTGTTGTTATTTATACAATAAAGTATACTGTTTTTTCCTGGTTTGGTATTTATTCATTCATTTCCCACTTTTTTGAGGTAATTGTCTAAAAGGTGTATGCCTCTGACACTGAGAACAAACAGCCTCAACCATATGTCATTCATTACTTGTTGCCATTCATGTGCGCACTGCAGATAACACAAATCTTTATGACAATGCTGCCCTTTCAAAGGAACAAACAAAACAATTTTCAGTGTTGATTGGCAACCCGACTCGTTTGGATTCTGGTCTTTCCTCATGGTTTCATAACATTTTAAGAATAAGAAGAACTGTAAATTATTGAAATGTTAATGAGTCTATTGGGTAATTCCATGGGGAATAATAATTACCAATAATATTTTAATGACAGGCAATACCAGCCCATATAAGAGGATACAAAGTAATTACAATCTGAGATAAGTAGCTGAGTGCCATTTAAAGCCCAATCAATATCAACCTTGACTATCTATTATCTATCTATTATCTACTGTTAGAGTAGTACCTGGGATTGATTTGGTAAATTGCCTTAGTGACGTTGCGTTATGTTTATGGATTCAGTGTCTGTGTTCATCCTGTTTCCTGAACATTATGGGATGCAGAGAGAACATGAATAACCTATAAAGCAATAAAAGACAAGATAAGGGATGTTGGTGTGTTTAGCTGTCGTTGCTCATAAAAAGGAAGACCCTGATAATAGGCTGGAAGGAGTAGCGGTTGCTGAGGGGTCACGTATTCATTTTTATTTTTAATCATTGCTTTATGTATGATGGATTGTAGATAGTCTAAAAAAAATAATAGCATTATAAATGCCATTGATATCTCTTTTGTAATGATTACCGTTTACACCAGATGGCAACTTACAGTCTAACACAATAAAATAATTAAATAAATGTGTAGTTAGTAAATGATGTATTAAGTGTTAATAAGAGTTATTATCTCATATTATGGTTATGATGATTTTCCTTTGTTCAATGTATGTAACCGATTTTTATTTATTTTTCCGTCACATGTTGCACTGATCAAGATGTGGATAGTGTTAGCGAGAGCTACAGTACAACTGTGTGGAGTTGTTATGTGAATCCCTGAATGGGCCTTAGGCAAAGGTCCTGGAGGTCAAAGGTCAGACTTTATAATTGAGCGGGAGCCAGGCGAAGGTGCTTTTTTTATGACTAGTATAATGTAGAAAAGATGTAATGTACGTTTCTAAAGTAGTGGACCTGTTATCTAGCAGCGCAAACATTGAATTGCCCATGTGTATTTCACATTTAAAATGTGTACAGACACAGATTTTGTCATTTGTATCCCCCTGCAGTGCAGATAAAGCACAAGTAGCCCCCTGTTGGAGAGCTAATGCTAATTAAGATACACAGAGTTTCTTTGCATTTTGTGAATCATCAACCACAGGGTACACGTCTCTCTCTCTCTCTCTCTCTCTCTCTCTCTCTAGTCTAGGCTGACACCTAGTGGCAGTGGGCGGGACTCACGTCACGGCTGAACTTCACAACCTGCCTCGACCGAAAATGAACCTTCGTGAGAAAAAAAAAAAGTCCATTATGAACTCGCTGCATAAATATACCGCACTTCCACCAAAGGGGCCCCCACCCCCCATCTCGCCTTCATCTCGCCTGCAACCAAAGCCAAGCCTGCAGAGCAGGATGTGGGCGTCGAGATATTTTTTGTTTTTTTCTACTACCTGAGATGTGAAAATGTTTCGCCTGCGGTAATTCCGCATTCAGCAGCCAGTAAAAACCCAGCCTACGCCGCTGCGCTTTGACAGTTGATCCTCACCGCCGCAGCAGCAGCAGCAGGGGCCTGCAAGCAGCAAGCAAGCTTGTCGTTCAGTTCAGACACTTGAGAAAAAAAACTAAACAAATAATTAAAAAATAATTATAAATATATATTGAAAAAGTTAAAGGTTCAACGGCGGCGGAAGGTATGGAGACAATGGCGGAACTGAAGAACTTCTCCGAGGTCATAGCGCAGATTCTGCAGGACGCGCCGACCGCCAGGAAGGGTCTGGCGGACAACCAGCCCAACCTGTACCGGGTGGCGGAGTACTGCGAGAACAAGTACCTTCAGGTGTGTGTGTGTGTGTGTGTGTGTGGTGGGGGTGGGGGAGAAATTTAAATATCTAAACGTGATGTTTACTTAAGTGAAAAAAATGCGGACATGAAATGTCATCACGACTAGACGTGCGTAACGATGTGCTCCGTCTCCTTGTGGTGGTGTGGTGTGTCACCAACACCAAAAGGCGGAGGATCCCTCCAAAGCCCTGGAGGAGACCAAGGCCTTGACCACCCAGGCGCTGGCCAGCGTCACCTACCAGATCAACAGCCTGGCCACCTCGTTGCTGAAGCTGCTGGACTCTCAGGCCTCGCAGGTCACAGACATGGGCGCCTCTGTCAATGTCCTCTCCCAGGTGAGCCATGGACCAGTTTTGAGCATTGGTTGACCTTTTGATTTGATTGATGCTTTGGTAAATACAAAACCCACAAAAAAAATGATGTCTTCTTTTTGACAGTTATGCAATAAGGTCATCAGTGTGTAGACTGAACTTGAAGCGTATAGGAGATGTTGCTTTTAGCTGTTCATCTCTTGAAAATGTGATCTGCTTCACTTCATTCACTGTGGTTACACACATTAACATGATGGGATTACGGCATAATGGCACTCGTACAAGTGTGGTTCCTAATGAACGCGGTGCTTCTCTCAACCAGACGGTGGCCATCCACCAGGAGAAGGTGTCCAGGAGGGAGATCGGCTCATTTAGCGCCCCGAAAAAGATACCCCGCACCAAGTGTATGGCCCTACCCAAGTCAGGCGTCGAGCCGCTGGGCCGCTACGGAAGAGAACCGATCTCCTTCAACAAATTCGACTCTGTTGGACACTCCTTTCAGGTAAAGTTGATGTGGGTTTTTTTTAGAAACCAGGTCATGCAAAACTTGGAATAGTGTTTGACGCGCCACAACTTCGCATGCTTTCAGACTGATTGTCATCAGCCGCACTTGTAGGTCACTTTGGATAAAAGCGTCTGCCAAATACATTTCGTATATATCAACTCGCACCAACATCAACCGCTGAACTTTTCATTACTTTTTTTTTTGCGCTGGTTTTATTTGCAGAAGCACTCGTTGGTTCCCTGATTGTGTGCTATGATAATGTGACTGTCTGTCTGTCTGTCTCTCTGTCTGTCTGTCTCCATAGTTTCCTGGTCAGCCCACCAAGAAGAGAGCAGGGTCAACAGAGAGCATACAGAGCATCATGTATGTACACCCACTGAACAGCTTAATCAATTTCTTTCTTCATTATATTTACATCAATACAAAGTCAAGATGTGTACGTTAGGGAGTATTTATGTATCGGGTTTATGTGCAAAGGTTTTTCTCAAAATGAAGACTTGTAAGCAGTTCAACGCCTGCTGTTGCAAATAGCGCCTTGACGCATTTGAAACGTGTAATCCTATAGATGTAGAGTATAGATATGTAATAATATAGATGTATATACGCTAATATAGATGTATGCATTCACATGACATTTGGAACATAGGCGATAAGAGTTGTCCACATCCAAATGTTTCACTTGTAAGTTGTATTGATTGTATTTGTCATTTCAGAAGTCGAGGGCCAGAGCCTGTGGAGTGTCCCACTGTCCCCGCGGGGCCAATCAGCAGTGCCTGTGAACGGTACGGGTAAAACCACATTCACCTTGCCTGACCCATGACCTACCTGACCATTTGGTGTGATAAATTGATTCAGGCAGACCGTTCCAGAGATGGTCAAATTGTACAGAACTTGACAGCAGGCGTGCAAAAGGAGCAGTTAAGCCCAAAGCACACGGAGCGCAAATTTCGGTTCATATTTGTAGCGCGACCCAAACAAATATATATATCCTGTTGGCCGTGTGCTTCAAGCTTTATACACAACGAAGAGACGTACAAATAGAGCTGTTGGAGTGGTTTTATCTGCTCAAGGTTGAGATCCTCAAGGTTCACATCCACCTTGGAATGGTTGAAGATGAATTGGATTTGGTAGTAAAAAATAACAGCCTCAAATTGACTATGAATACAAAGCAGCTGAATTATTAGTTCGTTTTTATTTTTGTAAAGGATTTTTATCAAGCGAAAAATAAATTGACAGTTGAAAGCCTATGAGGGCTTATTACAGGCCTTTGTCAACAAGGACAACAAATATCACAATCATCCCCAGAACATTCTGATGATGACACAACTGCACAGTAGGCTACTGGACTTGGAAATTAAAATGAAAATACTACGCAAACCGTTGAAACACTTCAGGGAAGTGATTGACAACGTCGTGCCAGATTCTGCCCGAGAACGTGCCCGTTCCTCTAAAAAGAAAGTGGAGGTTTTATTAAGAATGGAGAAGAACAGAGAAGAGGCATGTGGGATTCAAATGACACAACAGATCACCGACGTGTCCTTACGCTGCTATTCCGACTGACATATTAACTAGCTTGTGGTAGAGTTGAAACCATCTATTTAAGGCACACTAGTATAGTTCACAGTCAGGTCACAGTCACTCTGCTACCACTTCAGGCCTCACTGAGTGGAGGATAAATAACATTGTTTAAGATAATTATTAGGTACCTGTATCATTTTCAATTGTCAATGCTATTTGTGGCCCCAGAAACTAATTTGAAGCTGAACAGTGAGGATTAGAAGGCTAATCAGAACAGCAGACCGTGGGGTTAACTGGTGCCAAAGTAATAAAGTTGCTAAGTGTTATTTTTAGTTTGTATCCCTTAAAGCAGAACTGAATTAAAATAGGAAGTGAAGGTTTCAAAATTGCAAAAAGCAAATCCGATTCAGTATCGTTCTAAATTTACCTTGGTTTCCAAGTTGGCTTCAAGCTTTTTTTAAATTGCAAACGTTTTCAAACATAATAATTATCCTGCTATTGATATTTATTCATATAAAGATGGAATCAAGCTGAGTAGTGTACATTTCTGTTGTCTTTCATGTGGGATAGAGATATCAACATGTTTCTTTAGGCGAAGACATGCAATCAAAATCAGAAAGGCAAGAGCTTCAAGCACAACAGTCAGGGTAGAGAATAGATAGCTCAAAGCACTATCGACTCTGTACTGCTGGACAGGTCTCAGATGTGACAAACCCTAAACAGCTAGGGAACTGTATTTCTACCTCCATGACGATTGGTCCTTTCTTTCCCTTACCAAACCAGATCCGGTCTTGGCATCGCCGTGCCCCCTCCATCCGTTCCCACCTTTTCTTCTGGATCCAATGTTGCCAGTGACAGCCTAGATCCTCCTCCTCCTCCTCCTCAGCTTGGTTTCTCAGAGGACTTCCCTCCACCTTCTTCATCTGGAGGTCTATCTAACGGTACCCTGCCTCCGCCACCTCCTCCAATGCTTTCATCAGGAGCTCCTCCACCACCACCACCACCACCACCTCCTCCGATGTCTTCATCAGGAGCTCCTCCACCACCACCACCACCTCCTCCGATGTCTTCATCAGGGGCTCCTCCACCACCACCACCTCCACCTCCTCCGATGTCTTCATCAGGGGCTCCTCCACCACCACCACCACCTCCTCCGATGTCTTCATCAGGGGATCCTCTACCACCACCACCACCACCACCTCCTCCGATGTCTTCATCGGGGGCTCCTCCACCACCACCACCACCACCACCACCAATGTCTTCATCAGGCGCTCCACCTCCTCCACCACCACCACCCCCTTTCTGGAACTAATGAACATTGAAGCTTAGCACTCAGCTAGACATGGGACGATAAGAACAATTCACATCACGATTATCATTGGAATGACTGGAATGATGCGTTCCCCCCTTATTGCAAATTCTAAATAAATCAGGAAATCAATATAGGACTGTATGTAAGTGAGCTAGACGGCTTTTTCAAGTCACTCATGAGGATATTCCCGATTTCCCCAACGACAATGGAAAAATCGCCGCGATCAAATCATATTGTATCATCCCTACACTCAGCTAAGGGGACTCTTGATTGGTCAGAAACGTTTTGCATATAGCATTGCGGTTCACTGTTCAAGGGCACTTGCTTTGTTTTCTTGTGGAAGTCCTTTGTTGATCTCTTCCTCCTGTCTTCAATCATATGGAAAAGTCTTGGCGTGGTGCGTGTGCATTTGTTTCTACTCTACACACGCAAGTATATCCTTGAGTTTTGTCTTTTGTTCAACTTCATTGTGCTGCTTCCTCCTGCTGCTTCCTGTTTTACCTCTTCCCCTAACAACTGAAACCACATCTTCTCATTTTTAAAATATCAATGCAGCTTTGCTGTTTTATTTTTTTATTTGACAGAAAATGTGTTTTGTTCAGAGGATGAACTGAACAGTGACTCCAATAAAAAGGAGTGAAACAGCTTGCAGCCATACCACAGTGTTGCATCTATTCTCCCCTATATCTTACTATGGCTACACTTTACACTCCCAAGTGTTGACTTTAGGACCAAGACCAGCAGACAGAGCATTCCTATGCACTGGATGACAACACGGCACTAATCTCATTTAACGTGTTTCAACAGCCCCTTTGCTGCATTCCTAAACTGCAAGCTCAAACATGGAGCCGCATGCATACATAAAGTGACATTTTTAGAGTAGGTGGGCAAAAATAGTTATTAGTGAGCTGACACGTGAATAATGTACTTAGAGGTATACTACAAAAAGCCTACATATGAGCTCATACCCATTAAGAAATATATAGCAACAACATATATGTTCACAGCAGAAAACCAGAATTTAGTCCGGTGTAAGTAAATTGATCCAATCTGAGTGTATTTGTGGTACTTGGGACAGCCCATTTAAAAAAAATACCAGGTCACCCGTTACTTTTTAGTGTGCCAGGAAGGAGTGAAACTTTGTATCTGCATTGCATACTTCTTTCAGTGTTTTAAATAATAACATGCTGTAAGGATTTGAAATTGTACTAAGAGAGCACGCTTTTAATATTAACTAAACACAAACCTGAAACATTTGAACATATTCAATAAATGAATCCAAAAGTTTGCAGGAAATCACATCCAGTCACAATCAAGTCGTTCATATCTGGTATGATCATGAAGTGACGTTCATTGACCACAATGGAAAGAGCTTACTGAAAAAAACAAAAGATAGTTCACTAAGCGTTTGAGTCACCATCTGCAATGTACTGTAGCTACGTGTGTTTCAAGATAACCGCCTAACCATCTTTATTTATAGCAATGTCATGCCAACTACCAATATGCAGCCATGTCAGGTCACATGTGGCAAGTGTAACCCCAGTCTCATCACTGGGTCACCTGATCAAGGTCAGGTTAGCAGCAATGTGCCGTGTGAGTCGGCCGATGAATACGGTTGGAGGGTTTAATGAGGAAGATGAGTCGTTTGGTAGAAAATAATCCAGCATATTTATTCTGACTTGCATGTCAGTCAATCAATCAAAGATGGCTTTTAAAATGTATGCCAGGCATACCTTGGTCGACCTGCTCCAACTCATATGGTTGGAGATAGACCACTGTATCTGCATTACGTCATTTACTACAACTTATGTGACTTCAACTGGTTCACGGACGCCATAAACTGGCTCAATAGATAGGTAGCTGGTGGTTTATAAATTCCCGTGTTTCATCCCAATCGAGCTGCTCCTGTTGCGTGCAATGGTAAGACAGATTTGATTATTGCATTTTTTAAATCTCAACGTCATTTATTGTCATTATTCATGTTTGTCTTCACTTTATGAGAGCTTATTGTGTTTTCAAATTCATGATTGTATTCTTATTATATTACTAAATCAGATCAACCTGTTTTCACCCGTTTATCTTTTTAAATGTCGTCACTTAAAACATTTTAGTGATATATTGCAGACGGTAGAAGACATTCATGTAAAGTACAACTTTTTGTTCACTAGGCAAAATATTAATTATTATTTATTTTTCTGTTTAGTAAATGAATTTCTCTCTGCATGCAGGACTATTATTAATTAGTATTGAATTATTATTAATTCCAGTAAATAAAATAGATAAAGTTTATTGTGAATTTTATATTTTTATATTGTCTTATCCATGTAAATTGTAAGAACATGTGTGTGCCATAGGGCTATATATTGTTGCATGCACAAGAAACCAATGTCCAAATTCACATATAGATAGATATATTGTTTAGTTGTCTACTTTCAAATAATGGCTGATTTGTTAAGACAAGAGTAAATTGAGCGTTTGAGCAAATATTAAAAATAATAATAATAATCGTGTCACTTATTAAGCAATATTTGACCTATTTTCAGCCTTTTAGTCGACAATTAGGTCAAATTGTTGCAATAGATAAGGGCTGAGGTGGGTGTCTCAAAGTTCACAGTTTCAGACACTTGTAGAAAAGTCGTTATATAATCTCATTGAGACATTATTGATTAAAATGATCAATGGTGCTAATGCCTTGACGTACTCCATGTCTGGATGATAAAGAAGAGGGTTGGGGCGAAGATTAGGACTTGGTTATGGAGACATTGGAGGATCAAAGATTAGCGTTGTGTTGAACCAAAGTCGAAAAAAAAACCCTCACTACTAAAGATATTCAGTCACAATGCTTCTGCCTTTTGTCTCGTTTTTTAGGTGTAAAAGCACTGAAGCTGACAAGTCGAAGCCGCTATGTTTACATATTATACTACCATAGAGTGAGTATCAACTTCTACTACTATGGAAGTAAATCTGTCTCACCAGATTTCTTTTTTTTGCATTGAAATTATGTATTATATATTTTGCCTCTGAATTCACTCTTCAAATTTTCAATAACTCAATATTTGCTTTTATTTTCATGTTTACAAATTCAGAATAAAGAAAATAATAAAAAAATAAATAATATATATTCAAGTTGCTCAAATCCGATAGGTCAAGTTCAGATCCCAAAAATGCAAGTAAAAAAATTCAGACACAACATCCGGGAAACCAAGGACAAGCAATCGATCGAACCAACATCCAGCCAATCGAGTTACGCTCTCTCTTGTTGCCGGGTCAGCTAACCTTGCGTCACCAGGCTCTCTCTGTGGGGAAAAGCCTGGGCCCTCATTTATCAAAGTTGCGTACGAAGAAATCTGTGCGTAAACCATGCGTACGCAGTTTTTCGACAAAATGTGGGATTCATCAATTTGTTCTTGGCTTGAAAATGTGCGTACTTTAGGAGAAAATGTACGCACAGGGTCTGACCATGGGTACGCCAACCCAGTCGCCAAAAGCATACATTGACAGTGTACGTTTTCTTGAACACTGGATTACGTCGCATTTCAACGTAAAATAGCGTGTTGTGCCTACAGTATCCGTGCGTGGTGCTGTGGAGGCGCCTGAAGAAAGCACAACCAACAAGGACATTTCCTGGTTATAAAATACATAAATTGCTGGTTATAAAATACATAAATTAGAATTAAGGTGACGGTGATGCAGGGTTGCCAGCTTCACGGTTTTCTCGCCAAATTGGGCTGTTTTGAAAACTGAAAAAATCCATCCTATTGGTTAGTTATTAGGGACAACGAGATATAAGAAGAGGGCTCTTGGGGATGCCAGTGATTATTTCTACGTCACCTGAATTGAAATATCAAATACAAGTGTGACATTGTGGCGTAGGGGAGAGCATTGCGTGTGATCTGCACAGGAGACCCGGGTTCAAGTCCCAGAGAGGGAGTGTGCTGTGGTGTTGTTTTATTTCTACATGAATTGTAATGTCAAATACAAGTACGACTTCCTAGTACATCACAGTGGGCGTCCAGGTGGCGCAACGCAGAGCGCTGCAGGTTATCAGATCTGTAGACCAGGGTTCTAGTCCCGGCAAGGGACATCTATACGTGGTTTCCTCTTGTGTATTGTGATGTCAAATACAAGTGCGACTTCCCTGCGGGGCGCCTCGGTGGCATGATGGAGAGAGCCATGGTCTACTGCTCTGACTGACCTGGTATCGTATCCTGGTAGTCGGACTCTCTCCCCATTCCCTGGGCCCAGGGGTAGAGGGAGAGCTAAGAAGGCCTCTTGGGGATGCCAGTGATTGACAGAGGGCTGTTGGAGATGTAGTATGACACTCCTGACATACCACAACAGTCAGGGACACAGGTGTCCCAGTTAGGCAGAGGTCTCCAACAACAGTTAAAGTAACAATTGTGTCATACTACATCTCCAACAGCCCTCTGTCAATCACTGGCATCCCCAAGAGCCCTTCTTACACCCCCCTCTATCCCTGGGGAATGGGGAGAGTCCAACTACCAGGATACAATACCAGGTCAGTCAGAGAAGTAGCCCACAGCTCTTTCCATGATGCCACTGAGACATTACAATTCATGTAGAAATAAGATGACACCACAGCACACTCCCTCAATGGGACTTGAACCCGGGTCTCCTGTGCGAATGACACAATTCTCTCCCCTGCACCACAATGCCACTTGTATTTGACGTTACAATTCAGGTGATAGAAATTAGACAATCCAAGGGAGAACTCCCTTGCCAGGACTTGAACCCCCGGAGCTCATAGCGCATGGCTCTCTCCGTTGCGCCAACAAGATGCCCGGTGTGAGACGGACAGAATTTGCACGTGTACTTCACAATTCACGTCACATAGAAATAAAACGGCACCACAGAGATCGCAGGGGTGACGTATTTTTGTAGGCCAACCCGGAAGTTAGCGTCGCCCTGGGTTCCCTTGACAACAAGCCAATGGGTTTTTTTCCATTGGATTTTGCATTATTGCAGAAAATAAGC
>JAOPJI010062742.1:0-11834 GCA_027122695.1 Merluccius productus
CCCCCCCCCCCCCTAGAACCGCCACTGCTGCTGCTTCACTTCTTTCCAATTCTCGTCGTTCGTTTGATTGGCCCGAGCTCGACCAATCGGTATCGTTTGAGGTTCCGGTCGGAACAGGGTTTTTTTTTATTATCCTCAGCTAGTGTACCCACTGTGTACCAAATATGCTGATTCGGGGTAGCATATAAATACATACTGAATGCGAAGAACTGCAAAAAAAGAAAAATGTTATTATTAAATGCATGCAGATATAACTGTCAGCCCTGCAAGCAGTAACACACAAGCACATATACACACAACAACAACAACAACAACAACAACAAGACGCAACAAAAAAAGAAGAGAAAAACATACACAGAAATATTCTCACACAAACATATGCAAAGATAGAGAGAGACACAGAGAGGTGGAAACACATATACAGAGAAAATACACCCCCCCACACACACACACACACACAAGCGTATATACATCACACACACACATCCGAGTGTAAGTACTGGAAGTATCTTGTGTCTGGTGTTATTTTCATGATTTTCCAAAGTTGGACGGTTTCATGCCCCAGTGGGACCAGTTGAGCAGGCTGAATAATAAGAGCGCCGTAAAACTTGTCACAGTCCGATCGCTATCGGTGTCGGCGCGGCAACCACGACAGAGCAGATTGGCTTTTGGGTGTCGTTTGGCGCCGTTCCCGTTTCTCATGAATACAGAATATTGCCGAAAGACACGACGCCCCGCCCCGACCCAAGGGGTCCGTCGCAAGCAGCACAACAACAGCAACGGCAGGGGCTTTCATTTTCTTTTTCTTTTTTTTCTTTCCACGTCCCTAACGACAATGTTCAGACAAAAAAAACGCAAATTGTTAACGATTACATTTTTGCCAACTCCGCACTTAATGCACCGAGGGGTCATACAGAAGTGACTAATGAAAGTCTGTGTCGTTTTTTTTTTAATGTTGTCACACGGAAATATGAACTCTGGGCAGGACTTTCCGTTTAATTCACTCTCCCATTTTTCACTTTAATGCCATTGCCGAGGCCCCTGAATTAGTGGGACTGTTTAGTTCTTGTGTATGTGAATCATGGCGTTACGTTGCATCTCATTGATTTCTTTTTACACCTTATCTCTATATCTAGTTTTCTAACTTTCTTACCTAATGAATAAAATCAATACTAACAAGCGGTAAAGAAAATATTTGTACGTGCAATAATTAACCCCCCGTATTCGATTATAAGCCCCTTTTTTACAAATCGATTGGAGGCAAACCCACGGTTACTGGACCGATACGCCGGGATTTCTTTTGGTAAAGTGAAATAAAAATAAATAAAAAATCCAACCAACAAAGCCTGAAGCAGATAACAGGCCTCGCGCACACATATAAAGCTCGTCGGAGCGGAACGGCCAAACAAACAAATTGGCCGGCTAAAGAGCGATCGCTTTCAACCTAAGCCCCCCCCCAACCCAACCCCACCCCATCACCACCACCACACACCACCACCACTAGGGTTGGGCACCGAGAACCGGTTCCAATAGGAACCGGTTCCTAACGTCCGGTTCCGGAACTGTTAAGACGATGTTTGAATTTCGATTCTTTTTATCGGTTCCTAAATGCGCGCGCATTTGTTTCCGGGGCGGGGTTTGTATTACTCCGCCGCGTGCTCCGCTAAACATCAGTTGTCTGAACATGGACCGCAAACGCCGCTCAAAAGTCTGGCTTCATTTTAATTTAAAAAAGGACGGCTTCGCACAGTGCAACACCTGCGATAAACTTATTACTGCCAAAGGAGGGTGCACAACAAACATGATAAAACACCTTCGCCTGCTGCATGGTATAACAATTAACGAGTGTTCTGTGTTTGACGCGTTGCGTCGGTCTCGTGCTCCCGTCGCTTCCTCCACTTTGGACAGTCAACCATCAGCTAGTAACTCCTCATTGGAAAAGGAATCAGGTTGGTACATGAAAATTATGATTGTCTTATTCTTAACAGACTAGCTTAAGTTATAGACTACCAGTTGCTAAAACTGTGTCAAATCTGTTCATAGTTGTTGAACGCTCGCAGAGTGATGCTAACGTTAGCGTTAGCCAGTCTGAGCCTGCTGCTGCTGCTGCTGCTACGTTAACCGGCCAGAGACCCCAGCCAGCAAAGATACAACAAACTCCTTTCAGCATGGCAGCAAGGGGAAAGCTGTCAGCGGAGCAAATTGCTGAGTGCCACAGAAAAGTAACGGCGTATGTGGTAAAAAGGCTGCATCCCTTTAGCGACGTCGAGTCGCCCACATTTAGGTAAATAAATAAGAATAACGTTAAACTAACTTAGCTTGTAGCTACTTTATCTACCCCTGACCTAAGTTACAGCAACAGTTGAGGTTTAACTTTATTGACAGATTTGTCTTTGGCACAGTGCTCGTTTGATTTAAAAACATCACAACATATGGACATGTGCTGAAGTGTTTGTGTGTATTTATTGCAAATTGCTTTTATGCTCTGTTTAAAAGTTAAATGCTTTTAAGATATCTTATGTTTGTTTTTGTGTTTGCAGGGATATGATCCATTCAATAAACCCAAAGTACACCCCCCCTACAAGGGAGTGTTTAACTAATAGATTGATCCCGGCATGGTACCAGATAGAAAAATCTAATGTGATCTCAGAGCTGAGTGAGGTCAGTCACATAGCTCTCACTTGTGATGGCTGGACTAGCCTAACCCAAGACCACTACCTAACTGTCACAGTGCACTATTTAGTGGAAGGCAACATGAGGCAGAAAGTTCTCGCAACAAAAGCTGTGTACAGAGCCCAGACAGGAATTGTCGTGGCAGAGGAAATCGGCGACATCCTGAAAGAATTTGGCGTGTTTGATAAAGTAGTAGCCGTTACTGTGGATAATGCGGCCAATATGGACGTAGCCATCAAACGGCTGCAGTTTGTGAAGCTCGGCTGCTTCGCTCATTCACTAAACCTAGCAGCACAAAGTCTGTACTCCAGCAGCTCAGTGGCTCAGTGGACTGCAAAGATTCGTGCCATCATCGTCTGGATGAAGAGGTCGTCCATGGCGAAGGTGGTTCTACGGGAAAAGCAGGATGTCCTAAGTAAGAATCAATGTCTGAGTTTAATTGGATACCAAAAGGATCAAATTAAAGTACTTTTAGTAGTGCACTGCACACAATGTACATTTAGCTGGTATTAACATTGGTAAAACAATGCAACATTACATAAATCTGTCTGATTAGTAATCAGACAGATTTATGTAATGTTGCATTGTTTATGACATGCAACTTTGATATTGTGTAATCAGTGATTACACAATATCAAAGTTGCATGTCATATTGATGTCAATTCTCTATGTATTTGTGATTTTCTTGTTCATGTCAGACCTCCCTCAACATTCACTGATTCTCGATGTGAGAACAAGGTGGAATTCTCTCTACCTAATGATGGAGAGATTCCTTGAACAATACCCTGCAATACAAGCAGCCAGCTTGGACCAACGCCTGAGAAAGAATATGGAGAGGGACAGGTAGAGATAGGAAGATGTTATATAGGATATAAGAATGAAATTAGACAGAGCGTAAGAACGTGCATAAGGTACTAAGGAAGAAGTTAGCACACTGGTTTGCTGTATTATGCAGTGGAATTAATTTAAACTCACTTGTCAAATAGCACTGCTTTTGTTTAAAGAGACAAAAAAAATCTATATTTTGAACTGTACACAGGCTTGATCGGCTGACAGATGGTGATTTCACCAAGGCAGAAGACTTCATCAGGCTGATGCAGGTTCTTTACACCTGCACGCTCTGTGTTTCCACTGAAAAAAGCCCAACAGCCGGACAGATCCTGCCGATCATCCAAAAGCTTGAGAAACACTTCGCTGCTGTAAATGGAGACACAGCATTTGTAGCCGACTTCAAGAAAAGGGTCTGGGGAAACATGTCTACCCGGTACAAGGTAATGACTGAGGATATCAAACGAATGAAGATTAAAAATGCATTAAATACTTCTGTTCCTGTGGCTTGATGCAATAGTAGTTTTGTTTTTATTGTTTTAAAGAATGAGGACATCAGGTTCTTCTTGGAAGAAGCCACTGCCTTAGATCCCCGCTTCAAGAATAAGATGGACAACAACACCGCAGTCTGGGAACGGATCAAGGGGAAGTTGCTGGCAAACTCTGAAGAGGTGAAATGTCATTCATACACAAATATATATACTGTCTCCCTCACTCCTTAACATTTTATATTTAATTTGCATTTTACATCCATGCAGTAATCATTAACACTGTACTGTTTATAATGTTTTAATCACCTTACCACAACATATCTACTGTTAATCAGTTAAGTGCATGCCTTTATTAGCACATATTCTATTATAGACTGTGACAACTCTCTGTACTGGTGGCTGAGACAGTTCACTGCTGTTTAATTTTATTCTTATATTCTATCCATCTTTCTATATCTACCTGTCCCTCTCCATATTATGTTCTCTGTAGTCGGTGGCAGTCAATCATGACCATTCAGAAGAGGTTGGTGTGATGCAGGGCAAGGGAAACCAGGAAGGTGTGAAGACTGAAAGCGAGGAGGAAGAGGAGAATGTAAGTAGATTACTGAAATTATATTTGGTATGTTCTTCTCAGTCATGAAATATGTTTTTAATGTTTTTTTTAACTGTTCTGTCCTGTGTTTGTTTAGCAGCCTCCTCCTTCCAAACAATCGAAAAAGTCTCCACTGGAGGAGCTTTTTGCTGAGGAGGATGCCATGAAGAGGACCTCACAAGAGGGGTTGATGTCCATGGAAAGTCGTGCTGAAAGGGAGATCCAGACGTACCTGGAAACGCCACCAATCATCACATCGTCTGACCCTGCAGCCTGGTTCTGGACCCAGACACAAACTTATCCTTTACTGTCATGTCTGGCCTTCTCATATTTATGTGTCCAGGCCTCCTCAACACCTAGTGAACGGGTGTTTTCTACTGCAGGAAACACAATCTGTGCGGAACGGTCGCGCTTACTGCCTGAGAAGGCAGACATGATAATCTTCCTAAACAAGAACTGTTGTTAATGATTTGTCACAACTGCGCCAGGGTTTGAGTTTGTTTTATTTTGTTACATATACATCCACCTGGGCTGCAGCTCTTTGCTTTTTAGACTGCTGCCAACTTGTGTCACTTCAGCAGAATTCAGTTATAGTTACAGTTAGGGACCCTCGGCAATGTGAATAAATATAATGGCCTGTGTAAAGGCTTTTTCAAATGAAAAAATTCTTGTCTTTTTTTTCTCCTGCACCTCAAAGAATCGGAATCGAGAATCGTTTAGAACAGGAATCGATATTGAGAATCGGAATCGGAATCAGAATCGTTAAAATCCAAACGATGCCCAACCCTAACCACCACCACCACTCACAGACCCACCGGTTTTTCCCCTGTTTTCATTTCACACTCGGCTCACCAAGGTGGTTTTGCGGGGACTTTTGCAGGGGGCCGGCGGGGTCCCCCAATGCTTAACACTCACAGGCTGTTCAGACTTCCAGTGGCGTGATTATCGGCTCATGCAAGGCTTCTGCTGGGGTAATGACCAGATGCGCTGCCTCGCTTTATTTTTTTTTTCACACCCGCCGAGGCGTACGCACATTCAGACCGCTTTGATTTTTCGGAGGGGGGGGGGAATTTAAAAATGGCCGCGGATAGAGAAAAAGGGGGAGGGGGGGGGACCAACGCTTCGACGGACAGACTCGTACTCGCATAAACACACACGCACGCGCACACGCAAGGCCGTGAACCTTTTAAGGCCCTTTAAACTACTTAAGAGGGCAGACGTCTCTCTTCTTTTTGTTTAGGTCCCCACGAGACCAATTTAAGTAGCAATGAAGTGTTATCCGCTCAGATCTCTGCGGTTTGGACCTTAAAATGGTTTTAAGTGCTTAATTCCAAATAAATCCCCAAGATTACGGGAAAACTACTTTTATCGTGGCGCTGCGAAGTCGAAGTGAGCGGGTTAATCCGGAATGCGCACACACACACACACACACACACACACCCCACATACGACATTGGTAAAGGTCAATGCGCTGGAATAATGAACTAACATACTAAATATCCGTAGTACACGCAACAGGAAATTGTATTAAAACAAGGTACATTACTGTATTAGACACACACTTTACATTAGGTTTATTGCCTCTGATCGGACACAAAGCGCTCACTTAAAAACGGATCGTCTCCAGACGCCAGCCTTTTGCGGATTGGAAAACGAGTCACATGGTCTCACCAAAGGACGAACAAAACGAACGACCCCACCGGGTCCCTCCGCGGTCCGTCCGTCCGTCTCCAAGCCTATAGGTTTGATTGCGCGTGACGAACGCGTATTTTCGGTGGAACAATTATCTCACAAATTGACCCTTGAGGAAGGCCGGTCGTCGTCCGACTGCAAACAACTGCCCCATTGTGTCGCTTTCCATCGGATGTGTGCATTCACAAGGTCGACACGGGGGAAACGGTCACATAAGATGCGAGCAGCAGCTACTTTTCGCTTCACACTGCAGTCGCCGGTGTGTTTTTGCGACGACCTACAGAGGTCCCCAGAAGTATCACAAGAGGTCCCCAGAAGTATCACAAGTACACACACACACATACACACATGGGAATGTGTGTGTGTGTGTGGGGGGGGGGGGGGGCGAAAATCACAGAGGTGAAAGATGCAGGAGAGGACAAATGACCAGAAACTGTTTTGAGGAACGGCACAAAAGACACTGATGTTGTGACAAGACGCGACAAAAGACGTTGACGACAGGTCAGCGTGAGATGAATACGTTGATAGACATTTAGTTGTCCGGCTGTTTTGACCTGACCCGACTGATTTTCTATATATTTTTCTTAGAGTCTTATTTTTAGTCTCACTTGTGTGTTATGTCTTTTTTTTCGACAGAGCCTGAGCTTACGGCCTGAGCTTATATTATTGCAGCTGAACTTGTGCCGAATACAATAAAGTGATGTGACTTTGAAAATAACCGCTTACATTTGTTCAAATTGAGAACATGGCAAAATCATCGGTGTCTGAAAATGCCCCCCACACGTATCTGCACATCTTTACATTTCACATAAGGGAGCGCAGTGGAAGTGAAAGAAGTGTAGCGTGTATTTTTTCAGAATAAAGGTCCCACAGAGCAGAGGGAAGTCAAGGGCAGGCGGTAACACAAAGGACATTTGCCTTCACTTTAAAGGCACAATGAGTAGGATTCGTCGGTTGCGGTTTTCTGAACACAACATTCAAAGTTGGCCCCTCGTCCCCTAACTGAACGACACCAGAAGCGCTCGCCAGCGGGTCAAAGCCAACCCCCAGATTGACTCGTTTTGGAGCGAGCTTCGTCCGCTTCTGTGTTTCGCCTTGCTGTATTTTCATTTGTTCCGCCGCTGTTTCTGCCATCGTCGTAGCTCGCGCTTGGATGCGTGCGTACGATCTGGGACCGCGGTAGCAGCCCTGCATAGGCCAAAAAAACTCCAGCCCCGAGCCCGGCCCTGACCCGACACCGACCAATACCACTTCAAACACACACACACACACACACACTACTAAGAGGTACAAACCATGCCCACAAATATTAATACCGACTTAGTGTTACAGAGAAACATTAAGCATGCAGTAGAGGACATGATTGTGTGATCATAGATTTAGAGAAGCCAAGATTTACGGCCTACTCTGATGTTAAGTAGCTTTTCAGAAACCGAAGAACAATGTCTTACAGTAAATAACTCGTACGGCGGTCATCATTCACTGTTTATTGGCGAGTGTTGTGTTGTGAAGAAAATCGATTGCAATCGCACATGAATAATACGTGAAATGCACGTGAATAAAATGATAAAGTGATTTCCTACAGTGGCCTCCAGTGTGCCTCTTGCGCGCATATGATGAGCACGATGAGAGGAGAGAGGTCAAATGAGCCGGGTCCGAGTCGAGACCCGACCAAAGCGGGTCGTGTCCCATCCGGGAGATCCCCACCTCACACCCTTCGCGGCACGCTATCGGCTGGGGGAGGCTATACGGCCAGAAAGGCCAGGAACAAATACAGGCAGAGGGCCGGGATCTGCGAAGATACTGAGTCACCGCCGCACACTTCTACTGGGTCATAAGTGATGACAGAGGGATTATTTTTTGTATGAGTCTGTGATGAGTATCCTACTTATTGTGCCTTTAGCATCATCATAGGACGCCGTATCCTCACACACGTTCATATTTTGATACCCGGAAATGATGGAAGAGAGAGACTAAATTGCTCCGTGCTTATTATGTTTCCATTCGCCTTTTATTTGGATGGCATCACTTCCTTAAATAATGATGTACATTACACTGTTTTAAATCACTGAAAACATTGAACATCCCCCATTTAATAATGAAAAAAAAATAAAAGGCACTTAGCTCGCCTTCGAAATCAACAAAACAGAAAGTTAAAAAAAAGCTATAAAAAAGGACACAAGCAGAGGAAGAACGCACTGCCGGGAGAGAATAAATGAGTCTTACATCATGGTGAGCCTGTTGTATTGAACATGTACTTAAAATGGAGGCAAAAAGCACACAAACACACACACACACACGCGGGTGGCTATGTAACAATGAACCAGCAAAGTACAAACATTTTTTTGATTTCCTTTTTTCCCCCATTTTCCGTGGAAAAGGATTTGGTTTCACGGTTTTAATTGTAATCTCCTCTGAGAAGCGGACTCAGTTGAAGAGGAGGCATGTTGGCTGGATAAGATAAGAGTCGGTAGGTTGTTCATAGGTTGCAAAGAGTAGGTTCAGCATATTCCAACCGCGAGTTTCATTTATGTCCGTGGTGAGAAACATTTTTTTTAAATAAAAAATGTAGCAGTGGCAAAAAAACACACAAAAAACATGGGATTTGACAAACTCAGGAGCCGGTGTGCTAATCTGGAAGGTCCAGATGTCTTGCAACCACCCCCGGCACACACAAACACATTAAGGCGCACGTGCACAACACGCGCACGCACGCACGCACGCACACACATCACGACATTTGTTTGGGGAATACACTTGCCTGAATTCACATATTTCCCTCTTTAATTATACATTCATTCCCTCACTCCAGAATCGGTTCCCGAAGCAAGCTCTTAAAACCTGTTCTTGTTATATATGTAATTTTATATATATATATATATCGTTTATTTTTGTTCCCATTCATCCTTAGTTATATATATATAACTAATAAACGACATCGATTGCCCTGATTGATAGTTCAGCCGTCAATCAGAGAAGGGGTGGGTGGAGCCAGGCAGCAACCGACGGGAACTATACAATGTCAGAATACGATTCTAATCAATAGCAAACACACTGTAAGTCGTCTCGAGGAATTTAACATATTGCTTTTTTTTTTCCCTCGTAGGACTGCGATTTCACAACTCGACCAAAACACATCAATAAGTGGCTGAACAGACGGATACAGAAAAACATCTGTTTGGATCAGGCTGTGGGTGTAACTGGTACACACAAAACCTCCAGAAGGGTATTTTTTTTTCCATTTCTTTTTTGGTTTAAAGGTGTGAAGGCTTTTTTTTACAATCTATATAATACTGTATTTTACATTTTTAATGGTTTGGATTGCACCTTGGACAAAACATTCGTGATCTGCGAGTGTTGATTGGATGTAGCCAATCAGCACTCGCATGTTTGGTCCCTATGATGTCCACAACGCGTCTTTGAATGTCCTTAAAAAAAAAGCACTGTTTAAAAATATTTCACTGTTAATCGTCGCTAAAAATGTGGCGCGCTATGGAGGCACAGACGATATTCAAGTCGAGTTTATTTGTGTACTACTTGATCTTTTTCAAAGGGCTTCGCGGGGCCCGACGGTCACGCCCCCTTGACGCCCAGACCTGAAAAGATAAGAAACTTTGAGAGAAAGCACAATTAAATTTTTAAAAAAGTCGATTATTTCAAGGACAGGTGGAAATTTGGTGCCGATTGGGCAGACATGAATCCCATTAAACTGTCTTTATAAAAGACACAATCTCGCCCACCTCCACCTATATAGATTAGCTGGGCTGTACACTGTCTCTCTGATGATAGACAGCTCTGTCATTCGATCAATACGTCTATCCCTCTCTTTAGCCATCTTTGTACCTATGTCTATATCCATGTCTTATTTTCTTCTGAGCCGTTAATACGGGACATCGAGCGGGCCTGTTCCTCAAAATAAGTTTTATCGTGGTTTTATTATTGAGTGGAGCGGTTTTCGGCGAGTGGAATACATTGACTACCCCTGAGGTCGCAGAGAGAGAGAGAGAGAGAGAGAGAGAGCGAGAGCGAGAGCGAGAGCGAGAGCGAGAGAGAGAGAGAGAACAAGCGAGACAGAGAGAGTACAAGTGAGAGAAAGAACAAGCGAGACACAGAGGGTAGACATTAATCTCTCGTTTTAATAAAAGGCCTTTATTTTTATTGATATTGGCACCGACACGAAGAGACCAGAATGAATAGCGCAATAATATAACACACACACAGGCATCCGAGGGCTATGAAATCGGCAATAAGCGTGATTTCCAATTCGCACCGTGGTTGCCAAACATCGGTGACACCACAGGTGATAAACAAAAACCGAATAAATAAACCTTGTGGTCCTCTGTAGTGCATGAGCGCCAGAGCACAGTGTCATCACACAACCAGCAGGTGGCAGCGGTCTAAATTTAATTCTGCAGATGAACAGCACAGGCCATGCATATTTAATATCACTCTCTCTCTCTCTCTCTGTCCCTCTCTCCATCTCTCTCTCTCTTGTGTTGTGTTATCAGTGGTTTTTGTATTAATTACTAGGATTGTTAGGTAGACTTTCTATTCTAATCTTGTATTATAATTCTCAGTACGACCCGGTATGATATTTCTAATCGTGGTTAAAGATGTAATACATTTTACAAAGAACATTTTACAAGTTACAGTTTACATGTGTGCACACACGTGTGTGTGTATATATATATAAATATATATGTATATATGCAGAGCCACGTAGGAATGGTGAGAATTAGCAGTTGCGACTTTTCTCCCCCGTCGCCGTTTACGGCGCGCAAAACTGTCAAGTTGTTTACCGTGTGGGCTTTCACTCTCCTCTCCCGCTAATCCCCGCTCGGGAAAACATGAAGGCCTCGCTATTGTCGGGCTCTCAATATGTAAAAAAACAAAACAGAAACGGGACATTAAAGTGGTTTTACTTGGCCTCTAAAAAGGGTCGGCCGCCCGATTCACTTTCTTGCCTTTTTTTAAAAGAAACTCAAGGCATACGGGTCGAGGCAGTCAAAGGCAGGAATCGGGATGGTAATAGGTATAGAGCGATGTTCCCGAAATGTACCGTCTTAGTAACCCGACCTGTAAATGACGAGTGGTGCGGCGCAATTTAACGTGGTCTCGCATAGCCGGCCCTATCTCCGCACACTTCGTTTTAGCGCTGTGCTAGTGCTGGAGAAAGGTCTGGCTCTACCCCACTATCTTTCTGGTGTAGGGGGAAAAAAAAAACCCTATAGGCTACCAATCTTGAACCAATCACAATCATCTTGGGCGGCGCTAAGCCCGGGATGCAGCGACGGTGGCGGATTGCGGAGGAGTGTAAAGTATAAGCCCGCCCAGAGCCTGCCATTGGGTGACTCCGACAGTCGCCCAATGGCAGGTTCGGGCGGGGTTATGCCGACAACCTACATCCGGTAAGCCAGACTACATTTAACACAATACTTGTGTTTGTGATTTCTGATTGAATTAATTGGCGGGGGGGGGGGGCAGCTTGGAAACTTTAGTTTGTTATACCTTTAACTTTGAGACGGTAACTCTAGAGTTCACTGTTATATACACAAGAG
>JAOPJI010062780.1:0-11826 GCA_027122695.1 Merluccius productus
CGACCGAGGTATACCGAGACGAAAGACCGTTTCACAAAACCTATTCTCGCACCCCCAGCAGTTGCCGCTCGCACCCCCAGTAGGGAACCCCTGGCATAGATAAACGCGCGAATCCGATGGTAGAGGATGACATTGACAACCAAGACCTAAGACAAAAGGTTGCGAAAACCTTAGCTGAGTTGGGTATAGCTGACAAATCTATGGACGAGTTGGCCCACATTACAGCCTACTACAACAGCATCATGGCGCAGAAATTGATGAATGCCACAACATTTGACACCACAGACGGTACCGAAACAAGTTGTTCGACTTACACGACTTTTAGTGTCTGAAGAAGGCATTTCTACCATAGAAGACAACGAAAGCAGTCAATTCGACTTTGTGTAATAGAGATTGTGCTGATGAGCGCAGTGAAAAAACTATTAGTGAACCTTCCTTTGGTATATTTAGAAACTAACGAAATCTTTTTCAAAAATTAAACGCAAGTTATGGGCGTAGCTTGCGCGTTGAGCGACAAACACGAGGAAATGCAGGAGCAGAACTTGTTGCCGCATTTTTTGTGCAGGAGAAATTGGCCACACGATTGCCAGGAGTCCGTCAACGCTTCGCACATATGCTCAATGTCACTTTCAGTGTGGTAGGGCGTGGGGGCGATTCGCAAGCGCTCCGTGCCCTGTTTAACTGTGGGGTAGTTGATCGCTTGCACGTACATGTTATGGTTGTTCAGGAGGTAGTCGGAAATGTTGCGGCAAACTTCAGCGTTCCCAACCTGCATCGAAAAATAACTGGCTACACTACCACGCAGAGCACCTAATCTTACATGCACAGGCAAAATGTGGCTCAGTGAGTGAAATATAGGAAAGCCACTCTGGGTTAAGGTTCGTCGCAAAGATGCCGCGGTGTTTTGGTGTTTCTCTCGAAGGTACCTGCCCTCGTCACTTTTGAGTATGTCGACACTGGATAGTGCAGTGGCAGCCAGAACGGGGGGCAACGACGTGGTGAAAATGAGGCCGGCGCCATAGCTATTCGCAAGGTTATACTAGTTGAGACGATCAAACAAATCAAGTTGACACCTTCTGATGAAATCAATCAATCGCCGACTGCCAACAATAAAGCCGCCCATCGATCCGATGGCCTTGCCCATTGTGCCACTGATGATGTCCATGAGGTCGAGAGTTTGTTGGAGTTCGCCTTGGCCACTGCCGTCAAATCCATACAAGCCGACAGCATGGACCTAGACATTCGAAAGTGACAAACCTCACCGTTGATTGACTCCAACCGCCAAAAAGAACAACTACCTCATCGATAAACGTTATAGCGCCATATTTGTGAGCGACCTCGCACAAACGCCTAATCGGCGCAATGGAACCATTCATTGAGTTCAGCGACTCAAACGCGACAATTTTGGGTGTTGATTTGTCAAGACTCTGCAAAATACCTTCCAAGTGCTTCACATCGTTGTGCCGATAAATGTACTTTGGCACTCGACTATTTCGTATTCCTACCAAATTTAAAATTTAAATCTAACGTCACATTTAAATTGTTCAAATATTCATAGTGCAATACGACGCAATGTCGTTAGAAACCAATTGATTTGTCACCTTCTATCATTGACGCATGGTTGCCCTGGTCAGAAAGAATCACACAATTCGGCATCATCTTGGCCAACGTATACAGTGTGGTGGTGTTGGCGACGTAACACGACGAAAACAACAGGCCAGCTTCCTTTTTGTACCAATTGGCAATTTTGTCTTCGAGTTTCTCATGCAACAATTGGTTGCCCGATATGTTTCTGGTTCCACCAGATCCAACCCCGTAATGATCAATGGTTTTCCTACGCCACATCACTATCCACACACACACACACACACATGACATGGGTTACTTGGCGACATCGAGGACGGCAGGATGCCGTGAAAGACCGAGGTAGTCGTTGCTACACCACACCAGCACATTGGTGGGTGGCGACAAAGAAGTCCGTTCTATGGGTATGTTGGTTTTGTAGCTGTCCGCCACAGGAAAGGAACTCACAGTTCTGTTGATTCTTTTGAAAACTCTGTAGGAGTGGTTCTTCTTTTTCTCGCCCAACTTGTCTTCGAAAAATGAATCATAGTCAAAAATTTTTTTGTCCAACGAAGCTTTCTCTTCCAATGCACTCTCTGACTCTTGAGTCTCTTCCCTATTCCTTAGTTGGTTCATCACGGCAGCTTAACACGTACTCAGTTTACTCACGTCAACGACAGTCAAATTACTTGCATCGACATTTGACATTTTTCGCATGTGAGGACACAGACGAACTAGGCGTTTCATCAAGTCGCCCCCTAACTCAGCTATGCCATCTTTTGTTGCGTTTTTCAAAAATGGACATGCAAGGGTCCTCGACATCACACCCAGTTTCAAATTCTCGATAACACTCGGTTGAAATATGATTTGGTTTGATGGCGGAGTCACGTGAGAAATGGGGTTGAAACCTTGAATTTGGGTGTGATTGTGTATTTGATCTTTTGTGCGAGTGCGAAAAAACTTCCATTTTGTGTTTGGGGCGAATTGGCATTGGTACTCACTCTTTGGTATTCTTTTGATGAATGTGTTGGATGGTTGAATGAGCGGTAGTTATCGCGTTTCCATAGATCGATATCAATTTATCGTGTGCGGTGTGCTTCACTACGTATTGTATTTGTAGTATTACTCCTGGAGTACTGTGATATTTGATTAGTGGTTGAAACTGAGACTGTAATTATCGATTTGGGTATAGACCATGACAATCTATTCAAATGCATGACTGCTTGAAATTAAGAACGAGAAGTTCTGATAATTTCTATTCAAATGTTTAATCCACCAATTTGCTGCCACCAATGTTAATTGTGCTTAATTGTGGCCACCGATGCGGTGAGTGAGAGTTTAGAGCTCACCTGTTACCTTTTAGCGAGCTTCGAGTCAACAGATATTTGTCGTATTTTTGTAGTGTGAAAACAACATTTTTTAATTATTTTTTCTCCAATTTGAATAAACTATATATACTTGATGTTGATCTGATTAATCCAGTAACAAACGTAAACAATTAATATGCAACATGATACTCAATGGAGTCAGTTACCAACCTCATTAACATAACGTTTTTGTGTATGTGTTGTCACAGTTTCATTCTTTTTTGTGTATTCGTGAGTATGTAAAGAGGAATCACGTTATAAACGTGTCTTAATAAATCCGAGTGCGAAAAATGCTAGCTTTCGCGAAATCGTTCTATACCACTGATGCTGCATTGCTGATGTATTCCCAACTGCACAAATTTCTAAGGCTAAATTATAATTTTAAAGTGTTATAAATTTTGCAAGCAGCAAAATTGCATAACACGACTATTTTTAAGAACTAGTGAACCACGTCATAATAAAGTTACTTGCAATTGCGCATACTAAAATAAGAAATTTCTCCAAAGTAGTCTTATTTGATTAGGAACACTAATCAACAATGTTTAAATGATTAATAGATAAAATAGCTATTTAGTCATTTGAATTTACGTCTCAAAACCAACATTAAATAGCAGTGCGTCGTCTATTAAGTTTACATTGTGTTTCAATTTCACATAATGGTATCAATATAGATGTGTTTATGTTAGGAAAGATCAATTTATTCATGCGTGTTGAAAGTGGAGAAATATTGATGCTAATATTAGACCAAGCCCACAAGTAGGAACCTTTAATGTTGTCCAATAATCACACCTTGACAGTTGTATCGGCTAACAACTATAAAGTGATCAGTAACAACTTTGAGAAGTCGGTTGTAAAGCTTTTTGAATCAATGTTCATATTGAGCTAGAGGAAGTGAGAGATCTAAAAAAAGATTGACTTGATATTGGTGTACTTTAATCGCATTAACTGAAAGGAAAACACCACTTTATAACGTTAGCAGATGTATTATGCTGAATTTGTATCTAAACGCCATAGGACGCACAGAACACGTATATGGTAACTCGAAAGTCCATTTTAAAAACGAAGAAACACAAGCGTGTCCAGCAAAAATATTTAAGTGGAAAATAAAAATGCGAAGTTGACCACGATAGTAACCGATGCAAAAGAGCCCCAGGATGTCATCCGTAGTTTCGGTTAGTGGACCAACCAACAATGATTCTGTATTGAAATATATTTATTCGTGCGACTTGGAGGACTTTTTCGAAATTCACATGTAGTTTAGCTGTTGCCTATCGTTAGTTGATTAAGTCGTTCACCGTTGTTAGTTGTTCTCTGGCCAATGTCAAGAATTTGTCCATTCAAAATGTGGAAGACATTTGGCTGTACTTCAAAGTTGAAGTGAAATCGGAGAACGGGTGTTCGTTGACTTGCAAGTCGTCCTTTCGTTCTTTCGACAATACCAGGTAGCTGAGTGGTGGTGCAGCCACAGTGTAACCTTATGTGCAATGTTCTAGTTGGAATGAGTGGATAATGACCAATTTTCGTTATAAAGAACTTGAAAAGAGTTCAGTGGTACGCAGTTCGATTTTGTTTCTCATTAGATAAGGGCTGGAACTAATATTGAATTGCTAGCTGCTTATAACTCTGTATGGAGTGATGCCGGACGAGCAAAATCACGTTGTCATTGGGCAAGCTGAGCAGAATATTTTCAATAGTTTTGGGTACTTTGAATAAATATACGCCTAATCAAATCCAAATAAAATCTGTGCTTTTAAAGAGAGATGTTTACCGGAATTGTCGAGATTAAACTGGAAAAAAGTGAGCAACTCATCAAGTTGCTCTTGGCCAACTCCAACTTCCAAGACAAAGAAGCTGAAAAAATCATGTCCGAAATAAACTACGTCATGCGAATGTACGGCGAGGATTACATTCCTCACTATGGGTGGCTGGACAAACTGACTTTCAATAAGTTTGACGAACTGCAGCAGGTCGAAACATCGCTCGCTCGTCTACTTTAACTAGTGTAGAATTTCTTTGTTAAATCGCAAGTTTTATTTGTAACGATCGAATTCCCCAAAGTTCACCTTGACAACACACCTGTGAGTGTTTTATTCCACGACAAAGTAACTGTGCGACATTGTCAAAGTTTGACAGTACATTAGGACGATGTGATAGTTGAAGAAATCGGACAGTTGGTTTCCTTCAACATCATAACCGACAATGAGATCCACATGGTAGACGGAAAAGTTGTTAAAATATACTCATCAAATGCTGTAGGACAATATAGTGGAGGCCAAACACAACATCCTCACAAGATCATGCTCTGTGAAGCACAGTGTCAAACCCAGTGCTATTATAAGAGACCGATTGTTGGTAAGGTGTCTCTACTGGCTATAATAGCTATGTTGGTTGGCATAACTAAGGACGCACTGTTTAGGCTATCAGTAAATACACAATAAGTGCTCAACTGACACCCGAGGAGAAAGACATGGTTTGGCAGTTCCGCTACTCTATTACAGAAAATAGACAAGTGAGTGTCATTGTACACGGTGGACTTTGATTGTGTTTCAGATGCTGATAAAGTTTCTGAAAGCAGTGGATTGGAGTAGAGACGACGAATCTGAGCAAGTAAGGCATTGTTTGTCTTAATCATTGAATGTGTGCTGTTGAAAAGTTAACTTTCACACGAAATACGTAGGCCTTGTATTTGGTGAAGCAATGGAACCCACTGAAACCGGAAGAAGCGTTGGAGTTGTTGATACCTTCGACGTTCGCGGCAAAAGTTGCCAAATACAGTATATCGAGAATATCTATGGCCAGCAACCAAGTGGACTATCGAAAAAGGTGTCTTTTCACGTCGTTTTAGACTCTTTCGAGCTTCCTGCAACAACTGGTCCAATGTATTTTCCATTTCGAAAATCCAGAAAAGTATCGAGGTTTGATGAGTGATGACGCAAACAAAGACAACCAGATGGGCGCTGATTTCAAGAGCAAGCTCAGCATTAACGACATTACTGCGTTGTTGTTGAATAACGAATCAGAAAACAATTGTATTGAGCAAGTGACATTTCAAGTGTGACGCTACTTTAGCACTGTCTGAAGACACTCCTAGCAGTCGGTTTTTCGACGAAGAGGACGATAATGTATTTTCACATACACATTGACTTGGGATGTTTGTTGTGTGTGTGTGAATAGTTGTATCTGAAAAAGTTTCTTATTGAAAAGTGCTCTCAGAATGATGTGCTAGCAACCTACTTTTACTGGTAAAACTATGTTGTTATGGTGTCACAATGAACTTGCAGGTATTTGGTCGTTGAGATAAACTCCTCCAACGACCCCATTCGCAAGGCAATCTATAGCAACGCATTGAAGCAATTTTCTCTTTATCTTATACACGTATCCGGTGTTGGTATTCGGTCGCATTGATACGTTGTTAGAAGTCGAACGACACTCGCAAAAGACGCCGCTTGTTGGGCAAACAATTCAAACTGATCAACATTCTGTCCAACTTGTGCAGTACAATCGAGAATGCTGGAAACTCGAGAAAAAAGCGAGTACTTGGCCTGTGTGCATTTTAATCGGTAATGATGTTGAGTACAGATGAGTGCTTTACAACAAGCACTTCTATCCAGTGAGTTCACCTTCAAGGATCCTTTATACTTGCCTCTGTTGCCCGGCACCCAAATATGTGGGTTTATTCCGAGTAAGTCATGCCCTGCTGAAGTTGTGTACTAACGCCAGTTCTTAACTTTCGCGCCAATATTTACTTGATGGTTACACACATGAACAGCCTAATCAACCCTTAGACAAGTCTTTTGTATTCAACTCCAAACTCATGCCGCTTAAAATGACCTTCCTGACAAATCGCCAGAGCGAATATTCGATCATCTTTAAAAACGGCGACGATATCAGACAAGATCAACTGGTGCTTCGAGTTATTTCGTTCATTAACAATGTTCGTTGTGCCTTAATTTATGCGGTTTAATGGCGTGTTGTAGATGCTGTTAAAAGAGAATCTGGATCTCAAGTTGACGCCCTACAAAGTAGTAGCCACGGGTGCAGAGCAAGGTATTTTTCACTTTAGCGTCTGCAGTTTTTTCGATTTCTCAAATCCTTGTTAATGTGTATTCGCATTTTAAGTATACATATTATTTATATTTTGAGCAAGTTATGCTACTGATGTCATTATATTTCTAAAGGTAATGCAAGTTTAATTAAAAACTTAAGTTGGTCTAACATTTATGGTCCATCAATTCTGCATAAACCGTTGTGTTTCTATCAGCGTCTAATTCATCCAAAGATTTTGTTCTTATCTACTATATATATAAAAGAGTAGTGTCCGTGTGTCTGTCTGTATACACCAGTACGCATGTGCAAACCCTGTTCTCATTATTTAAGCGTTTTTAGTGCGTGTAAATTATATATGTAAAAAGAACTCTTAACAGCGTACTTAATGAGCTACATAGAAATTTTACAACCTTTATAGTTTTAGAGTTAGCAAGCATTTAATATCGGGATTTGGATTAAAATGGAGATTAACCTTATTTTTCATATGATTCTTTCCCCAAAATTCCATTATTTTCCAACTGAATTATGTGTTTTAACTTAATTTCTATATTTAAACTGTTTTTAATGAATTGTTCGTTGTGTATTATAAGTTTTGAATATATTTAAGCGCTATTGAATAAGTTTCTGCTTTCATTTTTAAAATCAACCGACTAATTGAAAAATTAATTTAATTGTAACTGGGCAACGCCAGTGATTTCGCGCTAGTTATTCATGAAAAAGAGCGAGTGACAAATTATCACAAACTTATTGGCCCTTTCACGTTGAAAGTTTAAACTTAGTGGTGGTGTTGCATGAGTTCAGTTATGTAGTGGTGAGCTACACTGGTATTTCACGATTAGAACCATGCTAATTCTGTCAACTTTTACGATAAATTTAATTAAAGGTCATTAGTTTTACGATCCAAAGCGGCATGAATGCGCGTCAGTGTGTTTTCATCTCCATTGCTCGAACTTTTAAATAGAACGCCAACCTCCTCTGTAGTGGCTGTATCTTTTCGATATTGGTGAAAAATTGCAATTATGCTGGTCCGCATGCGTAGTTGTTGTATTTATGAAAATTGTACATCTACTTTTTTACAGTGTATGGCTGAGTGAGTACATTTAAGCAATGAAAAAGAGCAAATACTTCAAAACGAAATAAATACCTTAAAACGCCAACTTCGTACAGTGTTATTGCTACTGTTTTAATACTAGCAATGGTCGCAGTAAACGTTTCGTTTTTGCACCTTGAAACCTCCTCTATTGACTCGAGAAAGTTCTAAAAAATCAGGCAATGGTTTTACTCGTCAGCACAAAGGCGCCTCTGTTCGCGCGCGCGCGCAGTGTCATTTCCGCCGTGGGTGCAAAACTTCTGTTGGTGAGTAACTCCATGTCATTCAAGCTAACCGAATCGGAGCATGTAACATTATTTGCACATTACACATTATCTGACACGAGTAAGCAGAACAAATTTATCTCGTCGCTGTATTGGTTGGTGTTTCGGCTGTCAGAAGATGAGACCCGCATTTTAGACCTTCCATCCAACCTCACGATGCCCTGCGAAATAGCACCAAAGTCAACATTTATCGTGAAACCCGATGTTGTGGACTATCTGTGCTCTGGGTACCCCTACTACTATTTGTGTGTGATGTTGCAGACCAAATTGGACCCATTGGCACAGTTTAACGTGGAAAAAGGACTCACTAACGAGGAGTGTTTCAAAGGAGTGGAACGGTTCTTGAGTTACTTCAAAAGAATGGACTCATTTATGAACGCCAATTTGAATTTTACTGCCAACCCATTGGAACTCACCGGGAAGTGTGGCTTCTATTTCAAAGCCCACATCAAATTGTTGGACACACTAATGGTTGCGTTTTCACACTACTATGTGACGGTGTCTCAAGTGGTCGTTGAAGCCAGGTCACTGCAACCCACCTTAGCATTGGATAGTCACATTGATTTGGAAAATGCTTTTGTTCTTTGGTTCAACTCGTTGTACACCAACAGTGATATCGAGGTGACGCAGTTTCCACTCACCAAGTGCAACAACCGACAGCTACTCGACCTTGTATCAAATGGAGCGACGTTAAGTTTGGTGTTGCTGAAATATTTTCCATTGCTTGCCGATGAAGCTGGGATATCCATTGGAGATGTGAGCACGTTGATTTCAAATCTGGAAGGTGGACACCAACATTCAATTAATGAACAAAGAAAACAACTGTTGAGCAAGGTGAGAAAAATTCTGGGGGAGACGAAAACACTGCTTACCATGTTGTGTTTGAGTATTGGCGACATGATGTTTCCTGTGGAGTCGTTGAAACCGAATTTTATTGTTGTGCTTAGCGAATTTTTCTTTTCTATTGTTAACGCTACCAAATCGAGCAGAGAACTGTCACAACAGGTCGTCTACGACCAATTGAGTGAGGATTTTGATGTGTTGGCCTCGTCTGACGACGAGAGCATCGAAGCGCTCATCACCAACATGCAAACCAACAATGCGGCCGATCTGTTTGAAAACGAACAGCCGTTGCCACTGTACAGAGCCAACGATAGTTGTGCTAGTAGTGCCACACACGAATCTGCTTTGCCCAACATATCCATCCATCCTAATAAAACGAGTTATGCTCGTGAGCGCCTTCAAACTATCTACTCGAAAATTGCCAGTATCAAACAGAAGAATTCTTTCGCGTTCAAACCGGACAACAATCAAACGTCGCTGCTAAACACCAATTCAAACCCAGAGCCATTTTTAGATGCCAACAGCAACAACGAAAGTTCATTTTCAAAGGTCCGGCCCAACAATAAACAACCTACTGTAATTCGACTGTCCCCCATTTACAGTCCTGTGAGCTGTTCCAATGGTGACGCCGAGGAATCTTTGCCACTCAGAGAAATCAGCGATAACCGTTCCACTTCGAGTGCGTCGTTCCATCTCAACGTCGACCAAATGACCATCCGGTCGCCTGCTCCTACCGCCTACCGCAGCATGTTGTCAAATTCTCCAACTAATTTTGTTGCAAACAACGCCCACAATTCTCCGGTTGGCGTTACTACTCTTAAAAGACCCGTTGTAAGCGAAACATCCAACAACGTGTCCATTCACAATTTTGAAATTAATTTGAACAAATCATGCGAAGCGCTCTCCTTCTATCGCCATGAGGACAGTTTGACGAGTGACGATGATGAGAATGTGCAGCCTGAAGCAGATGCATCCCTATGGTTCAACCAAACCAAGGTAGCCGAACTTGAACAATCTGTTAATGTTTCAACCAAACAACGCAACAATGCAAGGAAGTCGGTTAGCAGGTTGACCTCGATACATGAACGGTCGATTGCAGACTATTTCAATTCCACTGATGACGAAGTGTATCCTACAGAGAAGAAAAGGTGCACCCCTTCTAACGTGTGGTTTGAGAAGGTGGATGACGCGAGCCTGGCCTTAGAGTCCCCTGTTAAAACAAAAGCCTCGTTTTATGGCAATCACTCTAATCAACTGACAAATTTGAACTTTTCCGTCTCTTCTTCTGTGTCATCGTGCTCGTCGCTAGAACCATTGAACGAGTCTGTTGATAAACTACCATCGTCCGATTCCACCGTATCGTCATCATCACCACCACCAATAGATGATGATGCTCTATCAAAAAGGGCTAGTATGGACAATCGAGTGACGTCGTCGTCAGTTGCTCACCAATATCAAGGTTCATGTATATCTCCATTTGGTTGTGCGCACTGTCTAATACTCCCATGATAGATAAATTGGATCTGTTCGCGCCTGACGACCCCTCGAGTGATGAACTCGAACGCAAAAAGCAGCAATTTCTAGCGCGAATGCAACAACGAGCTAAAGACTCCACCCATGACAAAGCGTTGAACTCGGGTGTCCCTACCAAGTCTGTCTCAACTGCGTTCCTTCTCACCTAATGTTTGACTAGACTTAACACTACTGTTCAAAAAAGAATAGAAAAAAATAACCCGCGTCATCAACAACTGTTATCCGACGGTCAGCTTTCAAATTTCATTTCAAGGTTAGTTGGTCGTTGCTAGAGTTTCAAATCACACCCATTGTTATTTAGTACACTTCGAAAAAAGCCCAGAACAACGACTCTTACTTCGCGCGCCAATGGGCACGAAATGTCGCGTCTAAATGTCACCAAAATGCCAAAGCTTAGTCAACTGGCCAACCCGAACGAAGTGTCGCGTCTCAATGTCACAAAAATGCCAAAACTTTATGCTCCAATCAAACTCAACTCCAACCGCTCACTCATTCACAGTGCTCTCACCAACTACTGTTTGGCCGGGGACACCAACAAGAAATGTCGCGACAAAGCCATCGAGCAACTTTCACTGTGCAACGGAACCCAATTTCTCGTCCACCTCAAACCCACTTTTCAATATCGAGGCTTGTACGTGTACTGCCCTGACCAGGAAGTTGCCACCAGAATCCATGGCGTCGGACCTCGGCATGTGGGCGCAACCGATGTCGATGCTGTATATCGTTACCACAGCGACAAAAAACAATTCACCATTATTCCCCTCTCCAAGACCATTTCGATATCCAGCGACGGCTTTACTATCGCGACCCTAAAAAGAAACGAGAGCTTTACGCCTTCTCACAATTGACAATTAGTTTGAAATTTACAATTATTGTAATTGTGTGCAATGAACAACCAATCTGGACCAGGTCCGTTAGTTAACACTTTCTAAACTATACCTATTATTGTATAAAAATGTGCCGATTTAATGTGTGGGTGTTTATTTTGAACTAGCGCGAAATCACTGGCGCTGCCCAGTTACAATTAATTTTTCAATTAGTCGGTTGATTTTAAAACTGAAAGCAGAAACTTATTCAATAGCGCCTAAATATATTCAAA
>JAOPJI010062787.1:0-11825 GCA_027122695.1 Merluccius productus
CCCATCACACAGTGATCTGCTGCCCTGAGACGGATCCCAGTAAGCTCTTTAACAAAGGCCAGTGTGTGGGCTTTGAAGATGTGCCCATGCAAGTCAATACCGATTAACCTTCCTGTAGACGGCAGAATGGCGGCTGGGCTGACACACTTTTTTCAGTTGTGTGAGCAAAAAAACAAAACAAAACCCAAGACAAAGTCCAGAGGATGTTATTTATTTCTCTGGGATATTAAAAGTTGCAAGCGGGGGGGGGGGCCTTTACGCCCCTTTTCGTCCATCACAAAGACCGCTGCCGCCGCCGCCGCCCATTCTGCACGTTTTCTACAGAAAGGGATTTCGTACCGTTTGTAACATTTGACACCTTTTACAGGTAATTAGTTGTTGGCGCCGCCGCCGCCGCCGGAGGTAAAGCCTCCCGTCCTTTCATGACTCAGCCTCGCTAAGTATAGGATTTATATTATTCTCCTACCTCTGATGTGGCTTTTCTCTTTTTAATAAATAAATAAAAGGCCTACTTGTTTTTTTTTTTTAAAGATCCTACTACTGGTTTGACCTTTTTTACCAGGGGCACACTGTCTGTCTATACCTTTCACAGGTCGACGACGCGTCTCTGTCGTCGCACCCTTATGGGATAACCGGTATAATACGCCACAATAAAAGCGTCAAACGGTGCATGTGATGTACATAGAGCTGCAGCAGCGCCGCTCGGGGTGGACGTGTAGCAAAGACATCACATGATCACAATAATACAACCGGTATACAGACCAACAAAAAAGTATCGCTTAAAGAAGATAAAGGTGGCTGCAGCTCTATGTAGATTACCTGCACCGCTTTTATTGTGGCCTGCCGGTTATCCCATAAGAGTCGACGACGCGTCTCTGTCGTCATACCCTTATGGGATAACCGGTACGCCACAATAAAAGCGGTGCAGCAGGTAATGTACATAGAGCTGCAGCAGCAGCGCCGCTCAGGGTGGACGTGTAGTAAAGACATCACATGATCACAATAATACAACCGGTATACAGACCGACAAAAAAGTATCGCTTAAAGAAGATAAAGGCGGCTGTTTGTTCCTCTCTTGTAGATTGTGTACTAGTGAGCGTGATTTGTGTTCATTATTATTTATGATCATTTTCAGCTTTTCACTTTAGGAAACCCCGGCCCTGTACTGTATGCTCTGAGGACCGGGAGGGTGGAGGACCGCCGTTTGTACTGTCACTGTTTTTGAATCGGCCTAAGTATCACATCATGACACGTGCGTGCGGGTGACTCCAACAGAGTGTGCTACTGTAACGTGTTTACTTCGATGTTTCATAACTCCATGGATCAGCAGCGCTTGTTATTCGCTTATGCAGGTCGCCTTACATGCTTATATACGCGTATCCCGCGCTCATCGTCAAATATTTAAGGCCGTCAAATGTTTTGTCGCTGCGTAGTAGCGTCGCAAACTCGTCCTCCTTTCGAGGAGGAGGAGGGGGGGGCCGTCGCCGCGTAATGAAGTGATTTTCATCGTGTGCAGTTGAGCTGTACTAAAAACACACACACACACACACACACTTCCAGATGGGTACGTCTGATGCGCGGCGGCGCAGCGGAGTGTGTTTTCATCGGCCCTTCGCTTCATTCGTCTCTCTGCCTTTCCCCCCCCCGGCGAAGGACAGACGGATCGCCGGATCGCCAAACTGTATCATCGTTTATATATATATGTATATATATATATATATATATATAGGTAAAAAGTTATTGGGCTGTCATTGGGTCGTTGTTTGCTGCTCAGCTCCACCGCCGCCACCACAACTTTCTGACCTCTTGCTCTCCCGCGTGGCGTGCGGACGTTTTATTTGTTATGCGTTTACGACGGCCGGAGGGGGGGACATATGATCTGTTGTCATTTGGTCTCTATGGCAACAGTTCAAGTGGTTTTCCAGCTTGATTTTAGACTCAAAGGAGGCCCTTCATGTGACACCTCGCAGACGCGCAGGGCCCCGTGCGCCGCGGGCCCCACAGGCGTTATCGTCTTTTGTGTGCGCGCGTGTGTGTGTGTGTGTGCGCGTGTGTGTGCGCATGAGGGACATGTGTCACCCGATGGACGTTTAAAAAACAAAATGCAAATTAATAAAATGTTGTTTGTTGTGTTTTCTGCAAGGGCCCCACCAGCGGCACCCCAAGGCCACCCTGCCTCTGTGTGCCGTCTCCTTTTGTCTTCATGTGTTTTGTCTCGTTGTTGAGTGAGCCCATATTTTCCCACTGTAGCCTAAAGCTCTGTTTTCAGTTGTTGGCTGTTTTTTTTCTGTTTGCAGGCCCTCGCAGTGCAGTTACAAAAATTTGAATGCTTTGTTTAAATATTGGAGTATACTGTATGTGGTACTTGAATGGGAAACAAACCGCCCCCCCCCCCCCACCCTAAGCAGCTTTGAAAGGCAGCACAAAAGGATTGGCAAGTTTAAGATTAAGACTTATACTGCGGTTAATCTCACAATCTATTATCCTAATTGCTGAATTGGGGACTGCTGTTACTTCTGTGTTGGGTGGAGTATTTTACTGTATTTGTGTGTGGTATTTTACTGTAGACGTATGGGGTATTTTACTCTATTTGTGTGTGGTATTTTACTGTATTTGTGTGTGGTATTTTACTGTAGACGTATGGGGTATTTTACTGTATGTGTGTGGTATTTTACTGTAGACGTATGGGGTATTTTACTGTATTTGTGTGGTATTTTGCTTTATTTGTGTCAGGTTTTAATGGACGACAAGCTATGATCAGTCAAGTCAGTAAGGTTATGATTATTTCCTCAATGTGAGGAAGCCCTTGGCAGCCCTTTTAGTTAGATTACTAATACTATTGAACTACTAGTTATTTGTATTTTATTGTTTTCCACATGTTAAAGGACAAACAAACAAAACAAGTTTTGAGAAAACAACATGAGAGAAAGAAAGAAAGAAAGAGAAAGAAAGAGAAAGAAAGAGAAAGAAAGCTTTTATTTGTCATTATACACGGTACAATGAAATTCAAAGAGCAGCTCCTTAAAAGGTGCCCACATAGTTAGCAGCACAATATAGAAGACTATACAGTATAAATATAAAATACACAATAAAACAACACAAACAGAAACATATCACAGTTGAAAACCCCCCGTGAGCTACTTTAGTACAAAAACATTCCTCTGACGACGTTGTATTATTAGCTTGGAAACATACTGTACGGCGACGACGTAAATCACAGTAAATAAACTCCAGCGAGCATCACCGCTTTTTTTCTTTTTTCCCTCACAGGATGTTTATCTTCCGTTTATGGCCTCCCCCTCCTCCGCTCCCCTACTTCTAACATGTGCCGAACTCTTAGCGTTGGGGGAATTGGGGTTGAAACCATGATGTCTGTTTCCCCCGGCAGGACTGTGGCAGCAGAGGTCAGGAAGCAGATCGCCGGCCAGTATGGCTCCCCACAGCTCCTCAAGAACCTCAACGTGGGAACAGCTGCGAGCAACACCGTAAGAAACTCCCCCATGTACCCTAGTCGTACCTTTTGTCACTAATCATTGAGCATGAACCCATTCAGCATTCCTATACTATGTACACGTTCATACGTTTGTATTTGTATTTTTATTTAACCGTTATATTATATTTGTGACAAACTTATTTATTAATGGATAGCCCCTTGAGATGAACCATCTCGTTTTCAAGGGGGTCCAACATAAAACACATAACTCAACATAACAACACAATAACATACAGCATGCACAAGGCTCTCAACCACCAACCAACCCACACATCATTCCCGCAAACCCACTGCACCCATACAAAATAAGCAAGAATACATACATACATATTATGTATTTGAACTTTTTGAGATTTAAATCTCATTCCCAAAAGTCTCCTGACATGATAAGACGGCACAACAAATCACATAGTTTGTCCACAGACAAACGAATTACACACATTTCAATATAAACACATGAGGGAAAAAATATAACACACACTGTCACATTGACAGAGATACACCAGGAAAGTCAGTACTAAAAATATTTACATACTATAGAGGCTATAAAAGTTAAACTTTAAGTAAACTTTAATTTTGAGGTCCGTCTGCAGCCAGTTCCACGTCGAAGGTGGCAAAATAGCTGAACACATACTTGCACATCTGCAAGCTGCAGATCAGATGCACGCAAAAAGCAAATGCACTCCCACCGCCGCCGCCGCCGCCGCATCTTCTTAATTAGGATGTAGCTTACCTTTAATTAGACAGTGAGGGGATGTTTGTCTACCATGTTCCTCCGGAGAGCCAGGTGTGTGTTTCAGAGCACCTGTCACACTGCCAGCCTCCGTGGCGTCCTCCTCCTTTCCTCCTCTGGGGAGGCGCTTAATCGGGTCGCTGAGTAGAGATGCGCTTGCAGATGGTGCTTTGGCAGTTTAAACGCCCGGCTCTCCTGGGCTCGGGGTGTGAAATGCATCCTGGGAGATACGGAGTCCGACTGTTCTGTGATAATAATCCATGATGCTAATTAGGACCGGGCGATATGGAAACATTTATGATCACGGATAGCTGGGGAGCTTTATATGCTTATGAATTCAAAATACCATTCTAAACAGTGTAACCGATGGTCACCACATTGAAGTATATAGAGATTGAAAGTATGGTATCGGACTAAAACTAGTTTTTAATTTAGACTATAAAACCGGGTCACGATGAGTCGATATATTTTTTTCGACGTCTGTTCTAATACTCATAAGAGATTCAAATAATAGCCTAAGAGGCTGAAGAAAGTATATGTATATGACCAAGGCTGCAACGATACAATTATTTTATTGTTATTATAATACTCGACATGATTAATCGATTATTTATTACTTATTCATTTTGGTCTATACAATGTTATGAATACATGGCTCTGGTATATGGCCTTCGCAATCGACGACTCCTATATGACGAGCGGCCAAGCAATACGAAGTCTTCATTAAACAAATATGTACATTTTGGAAGATCTAAATGGATTAATTTGCTCCTGGTTTCTGTGCTCCTTCATCATTCTGACTGTTGACTCGTACTGCTCGTCTTCCTCCAGGTTCCCCTCACCGAGGCGGTGGAGCCGGTGGACTTTGAGGAGTACCTCAGCACCCACCCACCGCTCATGGAGTCGGGCCCGCTCCGAGACCTCATCGAGTTCCCCCCCGACGACATCGAGGTCACCTACCTGCCCCGCGAGTGTCGCACCGTAGCGCCTGCGCTCCCGGAGGAAGGGTAAGAGGGTGGGTGGGTGTGTGGGTGGGGGGGGGGGTTGCTGTGGCGGTTAGTCGCAGAGGATGAACACAGGCATGTCTGTGCATTAATGGGTTGCTTGTTTCCCCCTCCTGTAAGCTATATAATAAAGTTACACCATATCATCTACAGTCCATGTCGGACAAGCTTTTTTATGAAGTCAATAAAATGTTAATTTGTGTGTGTGTGTGTGTGTGTGTGTGTGTGTGTGTATGTGCGCGTGCACCTACAATGCACGCTCGTGCACGACGGGAACGTGTTCAGAGTATTTCGGTTCTGCACAAAAGCACCCGTCTTTGCGATGTTATCTGATGTTATTTATGGACCCTTCAATTTATTCCAACAATTTATTTGTCAAGGGAATTCAGTCTTCCTCTGCAAGTGTGTTGCACATTTGCAGTGACTTAGCATCATATGTGATCCAGTCCATGATCAAGCGGTCATGGATTGAGTTGATCACCCTTATCCGCCAGATGCGATCGTACTCGATTGCATTTCAGCGACGCCCCCACTCATCTCCTCAACAATCTCCCTATGGTGCGTTACGTTAGCTTCAACTAGGTCACAATGTGTCTGATGAAATCCATTTAGCGCGTTTACTGTAATATGACTTGATTCGCGCTGTATGGAAGAGTAGAGAAGGCGCTGGCGGTCGTCTCGCAAATGTCTTCAATTTGACCCGACCTTTCTTTCTGCTGACACACTGTGGGCTGTTCCCATCGCCTCAGTGAAACAACAGAGTTGCATTTTATTGCAGTGTAAAAAACCAAAGTGTAGCCTTGCCTCGCTATCATCTAGTGTGGATGGTTAGCACGGGTACCATGCCGCTAGTTAAGGCAGGGTCCAGAACTAACACCCGCCATGAGCCAATGGCTGCTGACCATTTGGCAGATAAAACAAATGCAGGGTTACATGATACAACAATTGCTTGGCTTGGTTAATTTTGGACCCTGCCCACCAGTCTTACTTCTGTATTTTTGTATTTTCCTAAAATAGTCAGCGGTCATAGCATTGCCTGGACGTACGATAAGAGTGAGATTGCTTGCATGAAACATTTTGCCGAGCTAGTACATCATCAGAAGACTAAGTCGGGATCCAGACTACCAATATTTGCTCAATATGAATGATGCTGCTTTTAAAAAAAACATTGCTGTAAGACTGTGTGTGTGTGTGCGTGTGCGTGTGCGTGTGTGTGTGTGTGTGTGTGTGTGTGTTTTGCAGGGACACGGACACACACGTCAGAGACTGCGTCAGGTCCTACACGGAGGACTGGGCCATCGTCAACAGAAAGTAAAACGCCTTTTCATTACATGGATATTTGTGTTCTGTGTGTGTGTACTCTTTTTGTATTCCACTATTTATATTTCAGTTTTTCTAATTACTTTTAATGCTAGTGACCTGTACATTAAATTACTTATTCTGGATAATATTATCAATGTAAAACTTCTAATGACAGTACGTAAGCTTTAAGTATGCGATGTTATGATGATTGGCATGTAATACTTTTTTGTTTGTACTTTGTGGTCCTGACTAGCCTCCTACTCACCTTGTAGAGCATGGCATTAACATTGCCGGGGTTAAGGGTTCGATTCCCACTGTGACATGCTAAAAGTGTATGCACTCACGCTATTGTAAGGCACTTCGGATAGAAGCGTCCACCAAATGGCATATATATATATATATATATATATATATATTTAACTATGTCATGGAACCAAAACATTAAGACATTTTTCTAATGTTTTGCAGATACCACAAACTGGGCACGGGCTTCAACCCCAACACCCTGGACAAGCAGAAGGAGCGTCAGAAGGGCCTGCCCAAGCAGCTATTTGAGGCCGATGAGATTGCAGACAGCAGCAGTTACCAGGACGACCAGGTCTGTCTGTCTGTCTGTCTGTCTGTCTGTCTGTCTGTCTGTCTGTCTGTCTGTCTGTCTGTCGGTCGGTCGTGATTCACACCTTGAATAACCGGGGGTTGGAAATGAACAGAACTGGTTTCAGTAAATGAAATCCGTTGCTTGAGTACATTTTCGGAAGTAATGTTTCACAAATGTATTTTAGTGGGATTGCCGGTGACCAATGCTCAATGTCTGTTGTCCCGCGTCCCCCCAGGACGAGCTCAAGCGGCGCTCCGTGTCCATCGACGACACGCCGCGCGGCAGCTGGGCGTGCAGCATCTTCGACCTGAAGAACTCCCTGCCCGACGCCCTCCTGCCGCACCTCCTCGACCGCTCGCCCAACGAGGAGATCGACCGGCACAACGAGGACCAGCGCAAGGCCAACCGCCACCGGGAGCTCTTCGCTCTGCACCCGGCCCTCGATGAGGTACTGCCCTCCTCTTTTCTGCACCACACGGACACACACACACACACACAAACACACACACACACACACACATCTCCCATGTTTATTTAGAAGTCTCGTTGAATTCAAATCACTCTACTTACTCTACTCTACTCTTTAAACTTGTTCTATTGACATCCTTACTGTACTAACAGCGATATATTGTTGTTTCACTTCTTCTGACAAATGTACTTATTGTAAGTCGCTTTGGACAAAAGCGTCTGCTAAATACCCTAAATGTAAATGTAAATGTCCCGCAGTCACCCTTGGGCAAGATGCCTGACCCCGACCTGCTCCTTATAGCATCTGTCAAGTCTGTCAAGCTGAATTTATAGTCACCGTTTAATTTATAGTGGCATTTACAGTTGCCGTGACGTCGCTGTGGACGGCGCACTCTGCTTGCGGAGCTTGAAATTGCAGAGGTGCGCGACATGGTGACAAATCGCTGTATGAATCCTGCGACTATAAATTAGGCTGTCTGCTAAATAGTAAATAGTACCACACCAAAGACCCGCTCTAATGTTAGGAATCTGCCATGGGCGACTTGGTCCTATCTCAAGGGTGCATTCGAGATCCCCTGCACACGTGTTTAAATATTATACATCAAATTATAAGGAATTCAATATGCGTTTGTAACCAAGCATTGATTGAGTTATGACGTTGGTCTGGCAGCATATCTGTTCTTTTCACAGACATTGAGAACAATTCATGATCTCTGAAAATTAATCTTGGAAACTTCCCCAATGCACGGCCCCTCGGCACTTCACGGCCAAACGAAACAAGATACATTTGTCATTACAATTGTTTTGCTCATACGTGCACATCATCCGCTCGGATTACAGAGACGTAAAGAGAGACTCTTAGTCCACAAAGAAACACTGCTCTTGTGTATCGACAAACTCTCGCTGCCACTAGGAGTGGATAACAATGAAGACATTCTCATTGTGAACTTCACCACTAACCGCAAATCAAAGATATGCAGGAATCGTCAGTATTGGGCCTCCATTTCCCTCAGTCCCAGTGGGAACACATCAACCAATTGTTTCCTGCACAACACACATGCTCAACACACAAGTTCACAAGTGCAGTGTTAATTTACATGTGTATATTTTATGTTCGTTTAACGGTCCGCTGTGTTTCTCTGTCATTTCTGCAGGAGGAGCCTATCGAGCGCCACTGTGTGCCAGACGTACCTAAAGAACATTTTGGCCAGAGGCTTCTCGTCAAGTGCTTGTCCCTGAAGTATGTGGTGGACAGAAAAAATAATAATAAATAAGAAACACTTTGCTCTGCACTTTTTTTATTTTTCTCTTCACTACGCGCCGCGTTCTGCCGACCTCACTCCCTTTTGTTTTGTTTTGCCCTTGAAGGTTCGAGATCGAAATCGAGCCCGTTTTCGCTAGTTTGGCCTTATACGACGTGAAGGAAAAGAAAAAGGTAAGCTGGCCTTCGGTGGTTCAGGGTCACATTTTGCTGTGTCGATCTATCGTGGAGTCACAGAATACCGAAGGTCACACAGTTATAACGGGTGACCCTGTACACTTATGGCTATTATTATTTATATGTAGCTGCATGGTTACAATCAGGCCCCCAGCCAACAGCACGCAGGGTGTGAGGCGGGACTCTATAAAAACACACAGAGACACTGTGCTTATTCATCTACCGCGGTTGGACATTCAAATTCTCAGCGCACCATCATACCATCTGTCATCCATAGACACGCGTAATGGAGCCTGCTCACCTCTGCCATAAGTAAACCTTGAGTAAATCATATTCCATTCATATTTGAGTAATGCTTTGTAATAGTTCTAATGCAAATAACTCCATAATTGGGTATGGTTTCACATTGTGTGCGTGTGTGCGTGTGTGTGTGTGTGTGTTCGTCAGATATCGGAGAACTTTTTCTTTGACTTGAACTCGGAGCAAACTAAGGGCATGTTGCGTCCGCACATCCAGACGGCCGCCATCTCCACGCTGGCACGCTCCGCCATCTTCTCCATCACCTACCCCTCGCAGGACGTCTTCTTGGTCATTCAGGTCAGGATTCCTTCTATTCCCCTAAGTGCACCGTAACTGCTAGGTTTAGCATAATTGTTAGGTTTAGCTTTAGCCAGGGTAAGATGCTGTACAATGCTAAGTACTGTTTAATTGCCAGGACGTACAAACATACAATAAGTGTGTGGTAGCCTACAGTAGATATCACATCACAATAGAGTCCGTTATCTACTGCAATATTATGCATATATTTTTTGTCGACCATGTATTATTTAAGTTGTTGATGGTAGTAATGAGATTGAAAATTAAAACAAGAAGTATTTCTAATTAGTTTAATTAGTCAAACTGTCTGTAAATCTACTTTTAAAACAAGTTGTTTGAAGTCTTGGAGAAGGAATTGCACACACAACCTAAGACGTTCGTCTGCAGGCTGCTAAGATGTTGTTCCCTCCCCAGCTAGAGAAGGTGCTGCAGCAGGGCGATATAGGCGAGTGCGCCGAGCCCTACATGGTCTTCAAAGAGTCTGACGCAGCTAAGGTATGATCCCTGCTTGGCTTCGTTCCTTGGGGTTGCCAATTAGTCATCTCTGTGTTTTCGTACATGACTAATGGACAGCTGTGTTATCCCTCTGACAAGAAACTGGAAAAAGTCTGAAACACTGTTACCGTGAGAAGAGCTGCGCTGGTTGCAGGGTCTCAAGCAAGGCATTGCATTGTAAACTCGAATTAAAACGTCATGCTTGACGCTGACCTTTTCAAAGCCATGGTGCACTGTTCCCTGGTACCTGCACAATGATTAAAGTAGCATTTTTATTTATCTCCTTTGTACGCATAAATATGCTTCTTTGAATGTATGTACTTTACTGCGCGTTGTGTAAAAGACTGACAGCGCTGGGCTTTCACGAGACGATAACCTTACCCTTACTGTAGTTAGTATTTACTGTAAATGCCCTACATTATCTTTAACCTAGGTCAATGTTTTTTTTTTCTTCCTTTGAACTCTCTAATGTCTTTTTTTCGCTGCTGCAGAACAAAGAAAAGCTGGAGAAGCTTCGCGGTCAATCAGAGCAGTTCTGCCAGCGCCTTGGCCGCTACCGCATGCCTTTCGCCTGGACCGCCATCCACCTGATGAACATCGTCAACAGCGCCGGCAGTCTGGAGAGAGACACGGAGCTGGAGATGAGCCTGTCAGGTCAGGGATCTCGTCCCCTTTCAGAGAGTGGTGGTCTATGACGTGGTTCTGCCACTGTGGCCCAACTGAATGCAACGCGAGCAGAGGTGCAAGTTTAAGTTAAACTTGCACTTCTGTTACGTTAATAATATCTCAAACGAGTCACACAGGGAATATAAAATAAACCGTCTAGCCATATTGATCACGGATGTGTTATTTTTGAGTTTCTGACCTGTCGTGTGTTTGTGTAACCTTTCATATCACAAAGTCAGACCTTGAAAGGTCACATGCATACTTTAGATTTTTTCATGTCACGCTAGGGCTGAACAATTAATCGAAATATTATCAAAAGTGCAACATCCAAAACACAGGAGCTGCACTTTTTTGATCAATATAAATGTATAATACTATTATAAATGCAGTACTGTAGTGCTGCAGAGATACCCTGGCCTACAATTGTTTTTCTTCAGATGTAAGAAAACATGTTTGTTTGGTACAGACCCCCAACAAATGTCCCAGTTGTGATGCCAAAATTATCATTCTCACTAATAGCGAATCATATTGCAATCGCAATATCTTTCAATAATAATTACAATATGATTTTGTTTTTTTACCAGATTGTATGTCACACAGGAGCATATAGTAGGTTTAAAAATGTATAGGGTAAAACAAATGTCAATGATACAATTTTAACATTTTGTTATTACGTCAATTGTGCGCTTGCAGAGAGGAAAGGCTCGTGGTCGGAGCGGCGGAACTCGAGCATCATGGGAAGGCGTTCCCTAGAGCGCACCACCAGTGGGGACGAGTGCTGCAGCCTGACGGGATTCAGACCCGCCACGCTCACAGTCACCAACTTCTTCAAACAGGTGCCACCAGCGCCTTTCTTACATTCATCAACTCTTGTGGGACTGTAGGACGTGTGTGCTGTGTGCTGTCCTACAAGTGCATTTGTGCTGCTGCAAGGGGAAAACCCAGATATGTCTATTTCATGTGTGTGTGTGTGTGTGTGTGTGTGTGTGTGTGTGTGTGTGTGTGTGTGTGTGTGTGTGTGTGTGTGTGTG
>JAOPJI010062830.1:0-46579 GCA_027122695.1 Merluccius productus
ACAGCGTTAATGAAGCCGGTCTAACCAGCCGGAACTTCACAACCTAATAAGTTGCGCCAGGGGTTTTACCTTGTAACCAAAAAAAAAATAAATGCCAAAAAATAATTATCATTGTTGCATATGGGTATTACTTAATGTTCTATAGGTGGGATATCTTTGAGAAAACTTTAGAGAAAAATATTCCATCATTGTCCTTAACATCTTACATGTACAGCGAACATGTATGATCCTCACGTTGAATACAAACTAGCCGAATAAAATAACTTCTTAGTTGTCTATATATAACATATTATGTTTAAATAGAGTCTATCAATTAAATACAACAAATAAAATCATTAATAAAACAAATGGTGATTGTATTATGATAACATAGACTATGCATTTATTACGATTTTATTTTATTAGTAGGTATTTATGTATATGTTTGATTTTTCTATTTATTCGTAACATTAAATTAATATTGTATAATTTGTCAACATAATTTTTCTAATAATACAATTGAAATGTAAATTCAAGGTTTTAACTTTACTCCATTAAGTTAAAGTACGGTTTTCTTGTACATTAGAATAACTGAAAATTTACCTATCATAATACACATTTTACTTAAGTAATTTTTAACAATCCACAAACTGAAATAGATTTGATAATGAGATAGTAATAATCTGCCGTGCCAATAGACACTGCCGTATTTATATTATACTTTCCGCACCAGTTCTTTTTACTGACACGTATTAATAAGTGACAACCCAAAGATATTTAAAAAAGCAACGGAAAAGTTCTACCGACTTAAAGGCGGCGTGAAATAGACCTTTTACGAATAAGGTAGATTGTCGTTAAATTCACGCAAGCGCGTTTTAGATTATATATCAAAATACCCCCCATATATTTCATTCTAAGCTTAATAAAAGCTCCTATGATATATTTAGGAAAATTATAGTTTAACTGTCGAAATGATAACGCGCACGCATTCTACTGTGGGAGAGAATTAGTGTATGCTAATCTTACGAGAACGACCGATGTTCAAACTCACTTTGTTGTTTGATGTCGTTTGCAGCGAGAAGCGCGCTTAGCGTTCGTCCAAGGTTATCTGTTTTCAACCTTGTGAAAAAAAGATCATATTCTCTTCGAAGAGGGTATCGCAACAAGGAGTTCTATGGTGGAACTGTGGATTCGCACTACGAGAAAGTTAGTGTAGCTACACACTTCATGTTCTTTCTGCCTTTGTTTATTCCTATTGTCATGTATGTGAAATTTAAACATGTGCTTTGCTATAAAGTTGCATAGGTTAAGTGAAACTTTGCCTTATTGGAGAGGTTTGGCTGCTAGTGATGACGAATAAGCAATTTTAAGTTGTCGTCAGTGTTGTTTGTTTTTATGACATATAAACGTGTCTGTGATTTTTTAGCGTTTACGTTTATTATTTTCGAATAGTAAGATAAACGGGCGTTCATGCTATACATGTACGTTGTTAACTTTGTTTGACATTAAAGTTCACTAACTGCATTTTTCATGTCGCCACACCTGCAGTGAGGTTAAAGTTTTTGACTGAGTGATATCGAATCGGTGTCTTAACTAGACATGTTCAATTGTAATTGTATTTTATAAATATGTGGTGGAAAAACTAAAAAATGTAAGAAACTCAGGTTTTTGACTGTAACAAGTAACACTAAGCTAAGATGCATTAAAAATATATTATTGTTGCAACAACAAATGGACATTTTTAGCTTGGAACTCTTAGTTTTTAACCATCGATAATTGATGAGTTCATCGGGGTAGTTGGATTTATCTGATAATCATGTTACTACCACCATGCTTAAACTTGTTCACTTTTCATTGTTTAAAAAAGTCAAATGCGTTTGAAGAGTTCATGATAATTATTAAAAAAGTAGTTGTTGAAAATAATAACCTCAAAGTGAGCTAGTTTTAATTAGCATTGATCCGACAGTCTTCTGCTAAATAAACAACAAGTCGACCCTGGTTAATTGGGCGCACTTTATTATATTCTATGGATTATGCAAGGGTTCCCGATTTGTTGGACACCCCACCCCGCCCCATCACTTGAATTTAAGGTTTATATGAGCAATAAAAAAAACTTCAGTGCGGTCAAGTAACTATCATATGGACATTAAACTACTATGCTAAACTCATATACATATATTCCCTTTACATTGTTGTTTATATTTTAAACTAGTATGAAATCCTAGCTTTGACTTCTTGCCCGTTGGTCCAGACTAAAGTTTTTTTCTATTAACAAAGCAATATAAATGATGTAATTAAGATTGCTTGAACGAAGCCACAAAACATCAAATTTTAAATAAACTAAATCCATATTTTCTAAAGATAATTGGCTATCATTTCTTAATTGCATATACACTTTTAAATGTTTGTTTTTACTTCTTAGAAGATTTGAAATGATATCATCACTTACATTATGACTCATAATTTGTGAGTCATATTAAAATGAATAACAATTTGATATTCATAAATTGAATATCTGAACAAAACAACAACAAAATTGTTGACCTGGTCTTTTCGTCTTAGAACATCATGAATGTTTATAGTTTTGTAGTTTTTTGAGATATAACTTGGAAGTAAATAAAGTGATTACCAGATGGTGCTAAAACAAGCATATTAAAGTGTTCTTCTGATGTATGACCTAATCCATACATCGAATCAATCAATGGTATGTAATTTTAGTTTAAAACGATGTTTGTGAGTTACCAAATAAAGTAATTAATTGAGAGTTAAAAAACAATTAAAATAATAATGAATGGTACGTGGGTATAAGGAACTCCCCATGTGGCGCCAAATATAGTGTACTTTTAGTGTGTTACAGAACGGAATGTTTAGGGGTTGAATAGCGAAGTCTCAAATTCGGGAAAAGAGAGAGAGAAGCGTGTTGACATCAAATTTGTTTCACAATAAAAATATACTGCAAAATATCAACGCATACTTTTCGGGCGAACGAATTAACTTTTCAACCCGGATTTCAAACAAAAAGAGTTGGATAAAAATTCATAACGGATATTAATTTAAAGAGTGAAATAAAACAAATTTTAACAAACATTATTTTTATGTAATCCCCCAACCACCCACCTAATGGTAATAATCAAGTAAAACCTTATTTAATCCCTTCAAATTGAAATAATGAAAACATAGTATTGCTCAAAGCTAAAATTGTTATTTAAGCACAGTGTTTATCTCTATAGTTATTAATTCATTGTTTCTCGTTTTATGATATTTCATCCAATAGAAATGGGAAAAGTGTTTAATTGCATTATTTCTCAAGTAAATTGAGTAATTTATTAATTTCATCAAAATAATTATGTATGATACAGCGAATTACCAAAATAACAACAACGAATTTGTTATAACATAATTTGAAAATATTTTTCCTAAAAAAGATTGATATTTTTGCTTAAATAAGATAAAAACTTTTTTTGAGTCAATTTTCCCATCAAATTTAGCCACACACATCTTGTAAAAATGTGAATACTACAACCTTATTCACTCAATAACTCTATGTGTTCACTTTATAATTTAATGACTTGTTTGTTCTAAAAATTTGGATGTTAAAGGAAATTATTTTATGCCTGGCGCATGCGCGTGAAAACTAGTGGTAAGGGCTGTCACTCCTTGGGCCTTTTTCGGGGTTTGTGCAAAATCTTGGGTTTTCATAATTTAATGCAACAATAATACCACAATATATGACTTTATGAGTTACTTAATTATCATAGTTTGGTATTTGTATAATATTAATAATGTCGTAATACTAGTTTTCTTATGTTCCTGCAATAATTATATTGAACTAAAATCAACATTTCCCATAACAAATCAACAAGTGTTTTACCGACGGGTTGGATGAGCGCGCATCAAATTTAGTATTTTGTATATTCTATACATTTTATGTGCCATTTTCATTTAACCCGCACTTTCGAATTAAAGATTTATTTTAAATATTTTATATTGCAGCGTTGATTAAATTTACATCGAAAAAATAATAAAAAAACATTTGTGGACATATAACCTAGAGGAATTCTCAGTCAATAGATATTAACATTTCACAAAATTAATATTATTGACATGGCAATAATATTTTTTAATTCAAAAGATTTTTGTATCAATTTCAAATATCTCATAAAGCAAATATTTGTGTTTTATGCTTATAAATATAATTGTACAATTTTTTAAAGTTATCGTTTGTGTTTTTATTTACACTAAAAGTATGTTTTTTAATCTTGGGGTTTTAAAAATCTCAGTGGCAGCCTTGCTAGTGGTATGTTTTTTGGCTAATTAAGTTGGATTATTAGCTACACCTTGGCTTGAAATTTGCATTGACTTTTTTATAAAATCAACCAATTTAAGTGGAATATAATGTACCATCTTGTAGCCTAGGAAATAATCAAATGAAGCCATATGGCAGTGGTCGGGTTGCAAAGTTTAAACACATCAAACAAAGGATATTTTAATTACACTATTCAGTGCGACAGTTGATTACGGTGAAAATTGCACAATTTTTTTCATTCTAGCTCATACACGTGTAACATAATATATACATCTGCAGTGGCTATTGCCACTGGCATGACTAAACATAAACAGCCCCTACGCTTGCGTGGAACGCATTCTTTACTCACACTGACACCTGAACCTGTGAAAGGTACACCGTTTTAATGTTAGAATTTGAAGAGTTAACTTGTTTGTGTCTCAAAGGGGGTCGTTTTTAAATATCACGCATAATAAATATAACTGGGGCTGAAGAGGTCTGCAACTAGTGTTCATGCCGATAGTCATTTCTTATTGATTACTTTATCTAATGTCGTACCCAATATGTGTTAAATTTAAAGTACAAATTAAAGTAAAAAATTCCATATACACTTAACAATTTTTGCAAAGAGTGCGAAATCAACAAGAATTATAGAAGGTAATTATAATGGGAACAAAGAGCCGCCGCATCGAGTTAAACAAATATTAGCATAGTAAGTAAATTATTTAATATTTATCAATTAAAATACGAACTAATAAAAATATTTTATAGTCAAGAAAAAATAAAAAGCTTTCATCTAAAAAATAGATGATAGTGTAGCCAGATTAACGCTGATACCCACCGCCCACAACCAACAGATATGATTAATCATCCTTTATTATGGAAAAGAGATCACAGTGGAGCCAGCACAACAAAAATTTGTACCGCTTCTAATTAGTTGTCCACACATTTTGATATTTGGTGACTTTACTGTTATTATAGTGCAGACCGCGTTAAATGTCTGTGTATCGTAACAATGCAGGTTCACTAGATATTATGTACGCAGGTCAGTTTAAGTCACCTTTTAGAACTTTGATTCGCCATGCATACTATTGGGTTAATAAATGTTGTTTACTTCACAATGAGACTGGATTAAATTGGGATAACACTATAATCAAAACGTTGTTAGTGTTACGAATCTAATGAACCACTATACCTCCAAAATTAGAATAAATGATCTATGCATAGCTGATTATTTTAAAATGTTACAAGAAAATCGACAAAATAAATAAACTAAATTTGATACCCCTTGCTTTGTGTTGTTGTGTTAATCTTTTTATAAACCCATCGCATAGATCTGACGTGTGATGCGGAGATTAGTGTGACTAATCATAATCGAAATTTACACCACTACACACGCACCTAAATGGAGAATTCATTGCTCTAATGGGACATAAACACAACCAATCGCCTCAATGAAAAACAACACGCATTGTCGTCACCTAAACACACGCAAATTAAATACAATGAATGGAGTGTATTATTTATTGATAGATTGACACCAAACTATGTCAAATTATGCGTTAATTGGATAACTATGAACCAATCCTTTGGGCTTGCCAACTTAACTGATAACCTATCTATCAATAAAAATACATAAGATAAAATAAGCAGTTAGTTAATTAATATTCTCACTTGATAAAATGCTATCAAAATAGAGTGAATAGCAACAATTTGACAAAGAGTCCCCATACATGCATTAAATACGTTAAAACATTTACTCCAAGGTAAAACACGCCCAAATAGCCCAAATGCATAGTCTAATCTCCTTACCATTAGTAATTTGTATTGAGTGAGCTAATCCTTTCCGAAGGTGTTGGTTTTACCAAATTAAGCGCAGTACAGAACGTACGCATGTCAATTCGTGATCTTAATAGGGTGGAAATCTACTGAACAAAGATGTATTTTACTTGCTTATATGGTCTCATTTTAACGACTAACCAGTTTATTGTACATAGAAATTATTCACTCGACACCGTCCAACGCCTCATTCTTCCCTTTCATTTTTAATCAATGTCGCTGAATATTCTTTTGGATCAACCAGAATTGCAGAATGTCATCTCGAAAGAAGACCCCGAAGAACTGTTTTGCGAGTTGGAACAGGTTGGGCATGGAAATTTTGGTTCAGTATTTTGCGTAATTATACTCCATTGTTTTTCTCCGAATAGTAGGATATTCTTTGTTTAAATTAACTATCATTGTGCTTTATTGATCATTGCATATATCCTATGAATCCGATTCTTCTCAATTTTCATATGTACTAACAAATTATGTAGGCTAAAACTAAACAAGAAAACAGTGTTGTGGCCATCAAGAAAATTCAATGCAACAAGAAGCAAGCACAGCAAGTAGTGCGTAATGTTTTTCATTGTTGTCACACTGTATAGAACATAAACGATATTATTAATGAATTGAAAGTTCTGTCCGAAATGAAACATGAAAATGCTATAGGTTTCATGGGTGTTTATTGGAAAGATTTCTACGTCTGGGTAGCAATGCTGTACTTTAAAGCGTGACTATAACACCCACTTATAGCTTGTTATGGAATACTGTGTTGGTTCACTCATTGACATTATGATTGGTACGGTGTTTTTACTGCTACGCCATTTGAACTTGGTTAGTTTCGCATAATGGATTTAACGAAGATGATATTTCTTACATATGCAAGTCAACTGTCAAAGTAATTAGTCTCTTACAACATGCTAAACATTCGACCGTCAATTTAAATCTCCTCGTAGGTATTAGGTTATTTTCACAGCCGAGGCTGGATTCATCGAGATATAAAAGCGGCTAATATACTGGTAACTGACAAAGGAGTTATAAAGTTGGCTGATTTTGGAAGTGCATCCTTAAAATCGCCGGCCAATACGTTTATAGGTTCGCCATACTGGTATGTAACATGATGATTGTTATCGTGTTATTATCAATTAATGCTCGTGATCCTATAGGATGGCTCCAGAGGTTATTTTGGCAATGGAAGATGGTTTATACGACCAAAATGTAAGTTTGTCGATCAATAAGTGTCGCTATCCATCAGTTAAAAATAGCTATGAATTTAACCTTAAAGCTGACTTTTTCATTAAAAGTGTTATTTATTTACTCGCCGAGCATTTCGTATTATATTTCACTTTGTGATATTAATTACTAGCGATATTGTTTAATTATTGAGCATGACGTATTATATTCCACTTTGTGATATCAATTACCAGTGATGTTCTCTAATTAGTAAGCATGTCGTATTATATTTCACTTTGTGATATCAATTACTAGTGATATTGTTTAATTATTGAGCATGTCGTATTATATTCCACTTTGTGATATCAATTACCAGTGATGTTCTCTAATTAGTCAGCATTTCGTATTATATTTCACTTTGTGATATCAATTACTAGTGATATTGTTTAATTATTGAGCATGACGTATTATATTCCACGTTGTGATATTAATTACTAGCGATATTGTTTAATTAGTGAGCATTTCGTATTATATTTCACTTTGTGATAGTGATTACCAGTGATGTTCTCTAATTAGTAAGCATTTCGTATTATATTTCACTTTGTGATAGTGATTACTAATGATATTGTTCTTCAACCTACTAAGTATGGTGGATACAATTTCGCTTATTGTATTATTACTTAATTGTCGTATTATTAGTCGATAGTGATATTGATTATGTACTTACATAAAATGTAGTGTCATGTTGCAAAATATAATTGCCCAATTAAACGTGATTGTATTGTTTAATCTATTAAGAATGGACCAATATTTTAATGTTGTTTTGACTAATTGCCCGTCGACTGAGCTCACACTTCTAAACCTAATATAACTTATTTTCTCCTAAATGAAGTAAAGATTTTTGCTGGGTGTGAGATAATTTATAGCAACGTGTTGGTAGGCCAGTTGTGCGTGGAAATATTTTTCGTGCAATGTTACCACAGTTAGAGATATTATTATCAAGTTGATTAACTATCAGGATAAATTGATTGAATTTTGTTACAAAAATATGCATGAAGTTTATGAATACGTGTAGAGCGATATATGGTCATTGGGCATAACCGCAATCGAGTTGGGTATATGAGATGTGTGAGTAGTTGTTTGTTGACGCGTTGTAACTAGTCGAAACTAAACCTCCAAGATTTGAAATGAACGCGATGAGTGCTTTGTATTATATAGCCCAGAATGATTCGCCAACCTTGGCCGATCAAACTAAACACTCGCCAGATTTTGTAGATTTTGTAAAGAGTTGCCTCCAAAAAGACCCCTCAGAAAGACCGCCGTCGGACAATTTGCTCGAGGTACATGAACGCCCGCAAATATAATGATAACAAACAACCACATAGTGTCGGTTTCTTAGTCGAGATGTGAATAATCAGCACTTGATCGAACTGATACAACGGTGTCTAAATCAAGTGGTTGAAATTGACAATGAGTCCTATGTAAAACTTAAAACCTTGTGTTACGAATTGACGGATTCAGAAACTGCAAGTGACAACTCCACGCCAAGTGTAAACACTTGTGATATATTGACATTCATTGAGCCATTCGTTATTTTAGACATCAATATATGGTAGCAAAACTGACATTTCAGGCCAGCCTGTAATTGCACTTTATTATTTGTGCGTTGATTATAGATTGTTTCCATTTAGAACAAGCAGAAACTTCACAGAAAGATGTCTGTTAGGAACAACACCATCAAGTTGACCTCAAAAATTGCAGAGGAATGTCAAAATAGTCAAAATGTGTTGAATCAAAATCTCGCGGTAATACTCCGCACGAATAGTTCCTCTGTTAATTTTGTTTCTACAGGATTATAGACAGTTGAGAAATGATCTCAATAAACTTGTCCATGCGACTCAACTCAAACTATCCAATATACTGTCTGAAACGAAACGAAGTTTTGAACGTCAATTAGAAACTCAAAAACACGATAGCGAAAAATCATTGGAAAAGTTTAAAGCGAAGCACTCATCTGAGTTTGAGGCGCTTGTAAATGATCACATTTCTTATTGAATATATCGAATGTGGTCTATTGCTATTGTAGGTGAAATCACAAATTCAAACCGAGAAAAAACGCCTTAAATTGGATAGTGTCAATATAAAGGTATGCCTAGTGGAGCAGTTGAAATGTGTTCAACTGAAAAATAGGGTCGTTCTAAGTCAATGAATGAAAACCAAATCAAAGAACTTCCCCAAATTTTTTTCCTTAGACAACGCCAAGTTTTAGAACGATTGATGCACCACCAAAACTACTACTACGAGGTGAGACTGTTGCGGTGGTGGGTTCGCGTCTAAGTTAAACATCTAGTTGTTGATGTTGGAGAAAAACGAAAAAGAAAACTACTTCGTCATCTATAGAAATATGCACGAAACTCTGAGCCAAATGAGAATAGATCATTTTCATCAAATTTGTAAATTAAAAAATGAGCACCTCGAACAGATGCAAGAGGCCGAACTTAAAAATCAAAATGTCTACTCCACCAAGCTAGAAGTGCAACTGCGCAAGAAAAACATCAACGAATTGAAACAAAAGCCCAAAACCATCAAATCTATGGAATCCAGTCTACGCAAGTCCTACATGGACAACGCTAGACTGTCCAATCAGATGTATCGTCAGAAGGTCGAGTTGGCTTCGCAATGCAACCCCAAGGAAAATATGCCCTACATCAAACAGCAGCTAAAGCGTGAACGTTTGAAAAATCTTTCCACTTTGGAGGCCGAGTTTCAGGAATCTCTCGCCAAACAATCGCTTGAAATGGAGGTCAAACTCAATTCGCAACAAGAAAAAGAAAAGGATGATCTCCACATGAAACTGCAGTCCGAACTCGACCAATTGAAACAATCTCAATCCTTCGTCAAACAACATATCGACTCGCAGTTGGAAGAACATTTCAAATTGCTTAAAATTGACGTCAATGATGAGTTGAATAAACACGTTGAAAAGGTTTTCACAAATTTTATGGGTTCTCCTTTATTGCTGTTCCAATGTCTAGATTGAACAGGAGAGAAGTGAACTGGATGATTATTTCAATGTTGAAATGAAAAAGATGGAAGTCGAACGAACTACCATCACGAACGAAATCGACAAACAAAGGAACGCGTTCAACAACAAAGAACTCGTCATGTATCCACCTTCACCGTCATATGTGTATGATCAATTGACACGTCCACCGCTTAACCCCAAGGCGAGACCCTACATCTGATGCGCCAGATACTTTTATACGTCACACCACAGTTACAACAACCTTTTAAAACTGGATGCCACATTTATACGTTTATTTTGATGTTCTCTCTTTTTAGTTGTCGTCCAGTTTATTAGGGCAGACCACTCTTTAACAGCCATAAAAATTTCGGTCAGAATTTTATAATTTATTAATAAAATATTATATTTACATTGTTTGCGGACAGTTCACGTTGAAAATACTTATTTGATCCAATTTATTTTCAATCAGTTTTTCTTAATTTAAATGAGAATTTTTTAATACTAAATTTTCAACATTAATCTAATGGGAAGCGCATTATTTGAAAAAAGAATGAATGTTTGATTCCTTTCAAAAATTTCAATTGTAAAAACATCCTTCTGTTCTATAAAATTTATAATTTTCCACTAGCCGATAAGAATGATTCCCGGGCCACTGTGACAGAACAATAATTTTTGTATTGTTTTATTAAATTCATTTGATTGTTTAAAAAATGCAAAAAATACATTTGATTGTTTAAAAAATACAAATAAATGAAAAAACTAAACAATCATTGGGAAAGAATGGAAAAATATGATGATTGTGGTGTAGTCTTTAGTAGACATAGGGGATGAGTTTGTAGGGCACCAATTCGCAGTACTGGTCCCAGTATTTACCATATTTTTCGCGGCATTTTTTGTGATCTCTGTGGATACGATGCAGCAGCAGTATTACCATGTAGAAGAAGTAGAAGTAGGGCAGTATATGGTTGAACCCACAACACAAACACCCACAAAGAGAAAATACCAAATCACTTAAGTAGTTGAAATGGCGACACAATCCCCAAAATCCACTAGTCAGTAGGTAGGCGTGTTTGTGTTGACCGTCGCTAGTGGAATAGGTAGCTTTAATGTAGGTGGCAGGTTTTCCCCATACGAAAAATTCTTTACCAAGAGCTTTGGCCTCGCGGAAGTTTTTTCGCTGACTGTTGGACCATCGAAATAGTACGTAGGCGATGACCGCTGTAGCCATTATCAGGTAAAATGTTTGTTTGGAAAGGTACGGTCGAGCGAACGCCAAATAACGTCCCTATATACGCAAATATAAGCACTGTTTTCAAGTTACACTTTTAGCTGGCTAATAACAACTAATTGCATATATAATGTATGGGTGTATGGAAAATAAAAGTGGTCAAATACTTGTAGCGTGTACATGAAGGGTAGCCACACCAAGTCGCCCCATGCAAGGTAGAATCCAAAATGGTCGTAGGCGATATCCATTGTGTGTACGTACCATTCTTCATAGTAAAACAGATCGATCACATAAATATACTAACAACGACCAATCATTTACAGTATTTGAACAGTGCCTTACATGAATAATATTGACGCCAATAATAGAATAATCGAGCGCGATATTCTTGTAGAGGTAGTGAATGGCCAACGATAGGTTGATTAGTGGCCAGGCAGCTATACCTGTGCGAGTATTGAAGAACATTTTCAAATCCAAGTCAAATATTCGTGGGCTGTGTTCGATGCCCATGTAAAAATCGTAGAGAGGATATCCGCTAAATACACAGTCGTTGGGGGAAGTGGGGAAGAAATGAGCTTTTACGTAGCCAAATAAAGCCAATAGCAACCCGTACAAGTTACTCAACCAAAGAAGCGAGTAAAAATTTTCTTGGAACATAAATCCATCAATCCAACCATTCAACATTAGTATGAGCACTACCAAATTGGATAGGATGAACGAAAAGTAGCCGTTGCAGCGATATCTGAATACACTACCTGCAGCTGTGGGAGTGCCGTCTATAATTTTATTGGTTGGAATTAGGTAATAGAGAACTATCTGCAGCGCAATCCAACAGTGATACGTGAATAGCACATAAAAGCTCCATGAAATAGTTCGTGGGTCCAAGTGGGTTAACGCTGATAACAGCGATGCGGGTAAATCTTGCAAGGAATAGGTTAAGGAGCATTGATATTTAGGGTTGGAACATGTCTCATGCACAAATAAAACGAATAACGGTGGCCATATTATCAGAAATAGATTGAAAAAAGTTCCACATACTTTCTCTAGGTCAACAGTCATATCATGTGACGATTGCACGCTTATCAATAGTAACACATTAAAAATACGATAAGAAACAACAGTGTTAATATTATTAAATTGGATGGATAGTTTATTTTCTTGTTACCTGTAAATTACAACAAACTGCGAATATATTCATCTTTCCTGCGCCATTAGAAAAACTGCGTTAAATACTGTGTCAAAAATATAACACTTTGACTTGAAAAACCAACTAGCAAATGTTTACAATAAAAGTGTGATAGATAACATTTATCAATAACTATATTATCTAATAATCTTCCGTGGATCAAGTTGACATATCGTAAACTTAACAATAACCTTCACATTGTGTTTTAAGATATTTTCGCGTTATTTAGAAACACAAAATTGACGTTTTGGTGTAACGTGAACTAGCCTAGGTAATTTGCGTTTCTATCTAAAGTAGTCATTGATGGATGCTAATTGCGACCGATTAAAAAGTAACATCAAGTTTTCAAGCAGGTGCCCATATATAGCATTATTCATATGTTATCATTATAACAAAACTTGATATGAAACTACAAGCTATACTTCAATTTTTACTAAAAATTATAAAATTATTTTTATAATGAGTGTTAAGATTGCTGCAGCTGGCGTACATAACGAATATGACAATAATACAACAACTATTAATCTACCTAACTATAGTCGTCATTAATATAGTTGTAATGGCCTTCTAGAATACTCTGGATGATTACAGTAATATTTAATGGCCCTTAATAATATTAATAGCCTTTATACTAAAATCATCCAGATATTCTAACAATGAGTCCTCTAATTTAACTTACTCTATCTACATCAAGGGCGACCAGTATCACTGTAAAAGTAAACACGAGTGTGTGCATTTTATCTGTCAGAAATGATAGAGTAAGCAAGTATTGGAATTGATAACTTATCAATATAATATCGGTGAGACTAGCCGCTATATTAACCCATCTCTTTTATATTTACATCGATTTGAACTCGGAAGTGAATCTAACGAGGTGAAAACACCCATACCACATAGTGAACTATTGATTGAGTTTAAGCAAATGTTAGCCTAGTTTGATATAATTCAGTATAAAGTACACTAATAATTGATGCCTTATTTAACCACTTCAATTAAAAATATTAAAATGTAGTATTACTTCACGATAAAATCGTAGGTTAAATCAATTGATCTAATCTTACATTCATTGTCAGATTTTTGTTACTATGGTCGATGTTTCAAATAACAATAATAGCTGTATATAGTACACTGAACTCTATAAGTTGCAAAGTTCAAACACCCTACTATTATAAAACTTTGAAGAAGCTTTTCTTAGAATGGATGTTGCTATTTGTTCCCAACAATTTTTTTTATTTTTTCGAGTTTGTAATTAAATTTAGTTGCTTACTGGACAAACTGCCTACTAAACCTCTATTTAACTAACAAGGCTATCCGATTATTTTATATTCAAAGTTTTATGGTTTCTTAAATTTGGATGTTGAATAAAATTAATTTTACATTGACACATGCGCGCGACCAATATTTGTGGGGTTTTCTAATTCAAAAGGAATATCAGAAATAAATTGGATTAAAATTTAAAAAAAATATACGTCAGTATAATCTGCGCAAAACTCTAATGTTGCCATTCAGCAAGATAAGAGTTCAGAAAGTCAACGAATGGACATGGAAAATATCCAATGCTGGTTAAAAATTAGTAAAAAACAACGAACAGTTATTTGACTATCAACTATAATATTCCGAAAATTAAAAGAATGGAAAAATCAAATGTCAACTTTTAGTGCGCAAAAATAACTAATAGAAAAAATATCCCGAGAAAGTATGATTAAGTAAAGCCTGCGAATGTCGATTATTATAAGGTGGGTTGTTCGAGAAGTTGGCAATTGGGCAAGAATTCTTCCCATAAGTTCTTCATCTAAAACACCCATGAAATATTCAAACAAACGGTTGTCAAAACTTTGGTTTCCAACTCAAAGAGGGCTTTGAAGTAAGCAAGAATAGCTTTTTTAGCGTGTTTCGCCCGTGTGGCCTACAAACGAGCGCAACCAATTAAACACTAGTCCAACACTGACGAACGATTTACATCAAAAAGATCCACTTCAAACTTGAGGTTCTCCAACAAGACATCCAACTCCCTCTTGCAATCATTTCTTGCAGTCTCCGTCTACACTCAACAATTAACTACGTGCATAAAGCACACAGTATTCACATCATAAATTTCTTGTTTGTATTGGGTGATTTTGCGTGGCGTAGAGATGTGTTCCTTCTGTTTGAGCTCGTCGTTTTTGATAATGAGACGACTGCAAAGGCTGTTATATTCGTTGTTGAGAATAATTGCGTTTTTGAAAATGGAAATCAGTCCAAGCACCCAGAAATGGGTGTGCTTGATGGGGGCAACTCCGTATTTCACGGTGTGTTTGGCCTAAACCTCTCTCAAAAACTGTTCAACAACTCCACACACCTTCTCTTGGTAGATGATAGCTTGTTGCTCCTTCAAACTAGCGAGTTTGTTGAAAACACTGGCCAGACCGCCATAGTTCTCGGCGAAGCACAAATTAGTACACACCGAGGAAAAAAATTCGATTTCACGAGAAATGGCTACACGACAACGTTAGCTCGAGTACGCCCCACTCATAAAAGGTTCTTACAGACAGTTTGATGATACAACATGCGAGAAAAATCGCACAACTTTCCCAATTTCAACTCCACCTTAGTCAAGTTGTCGTAGGACTCTTCGAACCACTTTAGAACAGTTAACTTTTATTGTAATTTATTTGGAGACACGTACACTTTCAAAGTTTTCGAAATTGATATTTGACAACCAGTGTTTATTGACTCGCTCAGCTATACGTGCTATCTTGCCTTTGTTCTTTTGGAACTTAATTTTAGCTGGCCACTACATTTTTGTTACTCCGGTGATTTGTTCATAATAACATTTATAACTACTTCCTGGTCCACTAGAAAATTGATGAACTCATTGTCATCACATGTTTTTGGATGAGTTGCAATGCCGTTCAGAAAACTAACAATAACTGAATGTTAATCTTTTCCCACAACAAAGCGTACATTTCCAAGTGGTACATTCTCTCATCCAATTCGACAAATTGGTCAGTAAGATTATCAGAACTGGATTTGATTTTCGCCATTGCTATAATTGAACATTTGTCACCTGCTACGGGGTCGGAGTTATTACTTGCTATTGACTTTCCTGGGGGTTTCACTATCATCACACCAAGTGGTTTATGTTTGCTGCTCAGGTACTCGAACAACGTGACAAAATCGCTATATCTTCTGTAGACGATATTCTCCTTTGCTGGAAACACAGAGTCTTCACTCTAATTAGTAATGTCATTGTCACATAAGTCCATTAGACAATAGAAATAAATAGCTGCGTGTGATTGATCAGTGTACTTTTGTGAAGACTTGAAATCGTACGTATGCAGTTAACCCTTCACCTACATACAGTTGTCACTCATCTCCTCACCAAACAATAGTGCGACACCAAACAAAATTACCTGTTTTGGTCGGATCAGAAACCGATATTGTCATTTTCGGTGGCGACTTGTTGACCTTTTATGTTTTAATTATGCAGCCAGAGAATTCGCAATTTTACCATGTTATCGAAAAGCACCCACCGATCAACAATCCGAAGTTACTTTAATGTTCCGAATTCAAATAATCTTATGTCTTCGGTGGTTGATCTTATTTTTAGAGGTTTCTAAGACGCTGGTTGTTCAATGTTTGATATGGTGTAAATAACCTAGTTGAGAATACGCTCTTCCAAGTATACAACGTTAGTTGTATATAACAATATTAATTCCTATGGAATATATTTTAATGGCTGTCTATTGTCGCTGTAATTATTTTTTCATGTACTTCTACCAAACACTGCGTTGATCAATACAAATATTATATTTTTGTTCAATTTTTCTAAGATGGCGCAACAAACGATGATTATTCTGATCAATCAAATAAACAATTTTGTTTATCTATTCATTCGAGAGTTTCAGTTTTCATTGATTTAACACATCGTGGCTTAATATTCATTAAGAATTTTATTTATTTTCTCGGAATTTCAATATTTAATCACTCCCTTTTCGGATTGTTTCTATTTATAACTCCACTTCAATCATCCTATTAATTTCTTAGCTGTAGAATTTATTTTCTCATAAAAAAGAAACACGACTTAGCACTACTGCGAAAACATATTGACTAATAAGTTGAATAAAATGATCTAGAGTTAACTTCCAGTTGCTGCTAAAGGAGTTTTACAGATGGCTTCACATTCTTCTGAAGTGTCAAAATTGTTGTAGTTTCCATTGATACCTCCGTACTTGAATTGTTCACATGCCGGCGGGGTTTTTTCAGTATTATAAAAATGCCGCGTCACGTCAAGAATTCCATTTACGTTCGAGGCTGAGTTTGTTTCTCCAGCCTTTGGTTGCGAACAAACTTCAATAGCTTCAGTTAAGGTAGGTTGATTGACTATAATTCAATAGCCATACAATTATGTGTGTGAGAATTGAAAGATACTCGCAGGACAATAACTCAAACATATTTCAAGTGTTGGGAATCGGTTTTCTGAAGGGTTGAAATCACTGGTCCCCTCCACTTTAGCAAAACTATGGAATGGACGACAAGTTTGCGCATTTTTGTCATAGTAAAATCTCTCTTTTACTGGATCTGCTGATTGGGCGTTACCTGTGCCCAACATTTGGTCAGGGCCATCCCGTTTGCAGGCCCCAATCTGTTTGGCGGGCGCTTTAAATAATCTTAGAGGAATTATGAGTTTAAGCACTTACGTATACACAAACTAGCGCATTGTTGGAACGATTCAAAAAAACCTCGTTTAGCCTCTTTTTTCACTGCACTGTAGATGCATTGCTCGCCATTTGGATGAAGTACTATCTTAACAACAGGGTCCACTGAGTCGACTTGTTCCCTAACTAGACAGTCGAAGTCATTGGGGACCGCGAACTTATCGCCTGCATCTGTGCCAGCAGGAGCTACCGCACTAACATCGGATATTTTATCATCTATTCGAATTTATTAACTGTTTCAGTACTAGAGACTTACTTTGGCACGCCTTTAAACAATCTTCTTTCGTGGCAAAGTTGTTGGCATTTCCACCACAACCATTATATTTAAATGCCTCGCAAACACCAGATTTTGTTCCATCTGTAGCTGTAGTCACTTTGAAGTGCCATCTATCTTTAAGTTGATCTCCTGATAATGAACAATCTCCATCTTCTTTAGCCAAACTACAAGCGTATATTTGTTCTTCTGGAGTGAATTTTACTATTTCGGCATTAGAATAAATAAGTAAAAAGGGGGTTTACAGTGTTTTTCACATTCCAGTTGGGTGGCAAAGTTATTGGAGTTTCCTCCATTTCCCTTGTACTGAAAAGCCTTGCAAGTGGCATCCGTAGTATCCACAAACCATCTTCTTACAGAAACATCTCCCTCCGTAGTAATCCAATGTGGTTTTTCACCTTCAACCTTAGCATAACTTGTTAATTTTGTCGCTATTGAATAATCAGGAACAAATTGTATTAATAACAGTACCTGCATTTATTGCAGAAACAGCTATACTAATAGAAAGAAATAATACAAAATGTTTCATTTTTGAGAGGTCTGGAATGGGATTAAGAATAGTCGTCTGTATTCACTTTTCTATTGAACACAGGTGTCGTCTATTCATAGCGAATTATGCTATTTATGCTTATAATCATAATAATTCATAGCATATATTATAATTACCGAAATAATCATTAACCCCGCATACCAAACATTAGAATGATTGTTTCCCGCAAAATTACATAAAAATACTGTTTAAAAAACTTTGTCACAAGCAAATAAACTCATCAATATAATCGAAATTCTCTCGACAGGGTTAATAAATATTATAGGATATTAAATAAAAATGACGTTGTTGGAAAGCATGGATTACAAAAAATCGAGTTTTTTCATTCGTCATAATCAAATTGGTAACGAATCTTCGTATAAAATTATAAATACAATTTTCGGACTAAAAATGTGACGCGCGCATATGTAGAGAGCCCGTAAGTTATGGCGCCCCCTCCGACCAAGAGAAATGTCGAAGAACTGTTCCATATCGATTCTGACTTGGACGAGCTGTTTGCAGACGACGCGTTTGAGGAAGAGCTGGTGAAAGCCACGACAAGCACCCAAACTGGGTCACAGGAATGCGAAAGCATTTTGCTAACGGGTCAGCTGAAAAACCTACGAAGCAGTTTGGAATTCAAAAAAAGAGAGCTGGACAACGCCCAAACCCAGATCGTGCAACTGCAGCAGTTGCTCAACAACGAAGAGTGTAATTACAAAAAAGATACGGTAGTGGAAATAGACCGGTTGAAGTCACTCGTTGAATTCCAAAGTGAAATAATCAAGCACAATTCGCTGGCGGCGTCTAGTTCGAAAGTCACTAAACTCGATGAATCTGTTGCTTCGGCCCAAACACATGTGAGCTATAATCAGCAGCCGTTGATATCGTCCAATAAAAGTGGCCGTTATCAGTGTAACTCTGCGTTCGATGGAGGCAAGCAATCAACCACTCCAACTGACAACCAAGCCTCGACTTCAACAATAATTAAAAGCTATTTTTTACATCCTGTTACCAGCACTGATGATATAACCGAGTTTGACTCATTTGTCACATTGGAAAAGTCGGTTTTTGTGGACTTTATCAACTTTACAAAGTTCATCAAACAGTCACATCCATCGAAAGTGCCCATTCACGTTATACACATTGTTCATGCGTGTTTAGATTGAACAACAGCAAACAGAAGCTCTTGTCAGTCTATTGGTCTTGTGTATTGTTCAACTGTCTCCAAATACAACATTTTCCACAGTAACAAACTCAATTCATCGCACACACACATATTAATAAATTCAAAGAAAACTATTAGACTCTTCTTCGAATCACTCCAGTGGATAATAACAAACAATATGTGAGTCCAATTCAATTTAGTGGGGTTGATGGCACTGTTTAGTCTTGGTATTGACGTACTTCAGCCAAAAATGAAAGCCATGGTTTTGAAAGTGTTTAAGAGTCCTACGTTGTTAGGCGCACAAGTTGGCGTTTTTACCAGTTTCGTGCGTCTCGTCAAAACCTTGGCGTTGAAAACAAAGGATTATGTCTATTTGAGTAACTTTCTTACCGCGCTTGGAAATAAACTTGCGAAAGTTTCCAGTCAATAATAAATTAATCAACTAAATAAACTTAAACCTTTGTTTTTTAATTTGCGAAAATTCTTATCTTGATCTTTTCGCATAAGTTAAACGTTGTTCAACATTTTGTAGCTTCTGGAAGGGTCATTTCGGAATATACATAAAAAGTATATTCAAAAATACACAGGTTATTTCGGCAACCTCCACACTACTTAGTGAGATAAGAATTTTTATTCCGCTAAAGTGTGGAGGAAAATTTCTGTTAACTGCTTAGAATCGATCAAATGAAACTATATTTTTTAATGCGCCTGCGCGATAATATATTAAAGTTTGGAATTGCATTTAGAATTCATGTGTATGTCATTGTGTCGTGGTTTTGACTCTGAGTAAATATTGTTTCGTTTTATCGCCAAGACAACTTTGGTCTACCCCGTAAAACTGTGGTATCTATGTGAATACCGACAAGTACACATGTGCTAGACATTTTTAATTATAGATGTGTTACAGGATAATCAAGTGACGAAAATGATAACCCTATTTAATGCACCTACTGTTCATTACATGAAAGTTCATTTATGATGATGTAAAAAGTAGATTTTTCGTTTGAGTATCTGAGTAAAATTGAACCATTGTAAAGTTTCTCCATGCTATCGGAGCTGACGAAAAATTGATCATACGCAATTATTTCGGTGTAATCACGTAGACAATTGAAATATGTAAAAATATGCCGCAAGCAAATGATACGTGTGATATTGACTCGATACAACGACAACCAATAAAAGTTTTACAACCTATTGAATCTTTATACGACTCTGTAAAATAGAATTCAATATCCTTATTGTATCAATTGATCGATTGACATAATTGTCCCTGGGCAACATGTGACTGTTCATGCCAGTTAAATAACATTTTCTACGAAAATTGTGGTTTGAACAATCTAAGAAATCAACATTCTTGACTGATGTCGATGAGTTTCTAAGGTGTGAAGTAGAACAATTAGCTTTTTATTCCATTTGTTTGCAAGGAAATAAGGCTAATTCTTTATGTTATCGTAAAATCGACCAACCTAATTAGCAAAATGACTGATTCCAAATAATTGTAAACGCGCAAAAGGATGCGTTAACAAGTCAATAGATGTTTCTTGTGTGTAGTTGAATTTTAGACATCCTGCTGCGCAATATCATCAACTTCAAAGACAAGTACGACATTTCCAGTTATTCGCACATTCTCAACGACGTAACTCGCAAGCTAGATCCATACGGTTGGTTACAAGTGCCTTTTAGTTTCTATCCTTTTTGCACCGTTGGATAGCAGCGAAACCTTCAGATATTTCCGATTCTACTACCATTGTGAATAGCTCGTTGAATCAAACGTGACACGTTATTTATAGATACTGGAGGTGTTCATCAAGATCAATTATTTCATCGAAAAAAGTACACTCGATTCGCTCTCCACCGAACACTCCGTTAAGTTGGACTCAAACAAACGACCGTTTCAGTAACTGAACAAGCGGGTGTTGTCTTATTAACTTTAGCAACCTCTTCCTGTGGATGGCCATGATATGCCCGAAACTGAATTTATCCTACAACGGAAATCCCGCCAAGCAGCAAAAAATAATCAACTTGTACACTTTTTTAACCAGCCTCTTTGACTGCCATCAAATAACCGTTTAGTGCATTTGCAGCAGTTGTTTCATTTCGCGCCAAAATACACCAGAAAATATAGTTTGCTTACCCAGTGTTATATTAACCTTTACTTTCTCTACGATGAAACAATCATTATTGGATTTTAAATCAATCTTACAAAATTTAAACCCTAATTATTATTTCAATGTGTTCGGTACCTTTCGTTAATACTCGCTGATAAGAGGCAATTAGAGAGAGATGTACAACGGAGTGGGAATACCGACAACAAGAGGTACTGGCACCAACGGATATGTTCAGAAGAATATGTCGTTTGTGGCCAAACCGACGGCCAGGTCTGCATACAACGACAAAGACCGTCTCAAGAAGATGCTAAGCCACGCCATGAAAGAACCCAACAAGGAAATTGTGGAGCACGAACGAAAGAGGAAATTGGAAGTTCAATGCGTTGAGTACGAAATGGAGCTGGAAGAGCAGGGCTTGCCAAAAGATGAGATCGACTCAAAGGTGGAGCAGCGACGCAAACAGCTTTGGGATCAGTACTACGAAGAACTCAATAGAACTGTGATGGTGGACGGCGAGGAAATCAGCTACAAGGAACACATGGAAAATCTCGAAAACGAAGCAAAGAACCAAAAAATGAGGAAAGCTTTCGGACTGAACGAGGGTCACGAACGAAGCAGTTTCTTTGGCCAAGAGAAGCCTCCAGAAACGGGTCTACCTCCTCCAACTCGTGGCTTGATCACCAAAAAGGTCGCCGATGACTATGGACAAATGGAAAAAGTTGAGGAGAAGGAAATGCATCAAATGCTCTCGTCGTCTGGGGAAGATCAGTCCTCCAATGATGAACCGATTCCTTCCAGAACGGAATCCGTGCGTCATCCAAACAATGCTGTGAGTTCTTCGCGCCACCGTAGAACTGAAAGTTCGTCCCCTAGGAATGCAATCAAAAGAAAACCCCCAACGCAGCGAATGGCGAGGTCGAGTTCGCCGCCAATGGAGCGAGTTCGCCGTCGTCCTTCAAAGTATTCGTCCTCCTCAGGTGAAGTCGAACGGTCAGCGTCCTCCTCAAATGTCGAAAGACGACCTAGAATTATTGATCGTGTACGTCGACGATCGAATTCTCCACCCAGTGTTGACAGACGCCCAAGGGTTGATCGTGTACGTCGACGATCGAGTTCTCCACCCAGTGTTGACAGACGTCCAAGGGTTGATCGTGCATCTCGACGATCGAATTCTCCACCCAGTGTTGACAGACGCCCAAGGGTTGATCGTGTACATCGACGATCGAGTTCTCCACCCAGTGTTGACAGACGTCCAAGGGTTGATCGTGCATCTCGACGATCGAGTTCTCCACCCAGTGTTGACAGACGTCCAAGGGTTGATCGTGTACATCGACGATCGAGTTCTTCATCCAGTGTTGACAGACGTCCAAGGGTTGATCGTGTACATCGACGATCGAGTTCTTCATCCAGTGTTGACAGACGTCGAACAGTTGATCGTACGTCTCGACGACATAGATCAAGTTCTTCGTTCAGAGTTGATAGACGCCTAAGAGCTGGACGCAAGGGTCGACGACCTAGATCAAGTTCTTCGTTCAGTGTTGAGAGACGTCCAAGCGCTGGACGTGCGGTTCGACGACCTAGATCAAGTTCTTCATCCAGTGTTGGTAGACGTCCAAGAGTTGCTCGTGTACCTCGCCGATCGAAATCAATTTCGTCATCGAGTGTTGAAAGACGGCCAAAACCAAATTCGTCACCAAGGGTTGGGAGACGACCTGGAATGGATAGTGGCCGTCAATCACACCCTAAAAGTGGAGGATCTCATTCGTCGTCAACACCCCCGAGAAGAGCGCCGTCGAGATCGTACAACCGCAAGAGACGATATTCCTCGTCGAATAGCTCAATTTCGGATTCCAAGTCCAAACAGCGAAAACGCTCGAGGTAAGTCAATTTGGTTGCTTTAATAAAAAAGTAATTGTTATATTAAGACGCTCAAGCAGCTCATCATTTGAAAGAAGACAATAAAGTGACTAATAGTAATAATAATACATTTGGCTTTTGTATATGTTTATGTGTATAATTTTATCATTTCATCGCTAATCGCGGACGTGGTGTAAACACCAACGTCGGAAAAATGCAAAGAAATGAGAGTAGGGGGCGTGTAGTCCCATCTGGGGTCCCCCAGTTGAACAGAGTCGTCGTAGCGCGAGCGGTTTTTGAGGTCGTTTTGTAGGATGGGGAATACGCGCAATAGTTTGAACGATTCCGAAGCCACGTACAGTGGGATGTTGAGTTGTTTGGCCATTAGAGCTATAGAGTAGCTTCCCAACTATACAGCAATCGTCACACTGCACCAATACAACGACTCGATAACTTTGTTAATAGCACCCCCAGATTCGGCTATAGCGTGCGCGCCCATAAGAACGAAGTCCACTCTTTCCATGACAAACCTACAAAACTCATGAACGCTATCGTTGTGTGTTCGAATACCCAACACCGGCGTCAGCAACTACAGTTGATTTGATGCCAATTTTCTTGAGATTCTCTTGCATTTGAAGACTACACGGAAGTGTATAACTCAAAAAACGCCGGTTGGTTTCTCACCCACTGTCATCGACTGAACATTTACCAATGTAGACGTCGAAATTGACTTTGTCTTCGGCTGCAGCTTTCAAAATCTCAAAGACAACTCTTGAGCACGAATGAGTAAGAATGACCTGCACAACCAACATGTGCTATTAGTTGATGGCGCAATGTGACAGCTGGACTTACTGAACCGTCTCTAACGAAACTTTTCGCCGATTTCGCTATGACATACTTGGCATTAAGTGCATTTTCAATGAATTGGGTTCCTTATCAATGCACCAAATTAGTAGACGAAATACAGTGACCACTAACCTCGATACAAAAAGGTGTTTTTGATGTTGTCATAATCCTGAATTTTAACAAAAAACAATTGCACCATCCATTTCAATAGAAAGAATACATGGTGGTCGAAGTCCTTCAGTGAAATGTACCTCATGAACAACTCGCACGCGGAACTTATGGCGGGCACGTCGTGAGAATCGCTCAAGCAATCTTTAATGGAGCTCAGCTCCAGGTGCAGTTGAGCAAGTGTCGTTCCTACACATTCATCTTAATTCAGTCACTATATTCACACGAAGTTGGTTAAAGTTGTATTTGACTTGATATATTCAAATAGTTCAATGTTAGTTAACCTGTGGACTTTTCCAAATAGAACAGCATTATTTTCACTGCACACAGCGCATTGGATAGTTTGGGGTTTTTCGAGGTGAATTCGCGGTACTCTTTCAGAACAACTAACACTATTGTTTGAATAATCCGTACAATTAGAGTTACTTTGCAATTGTTCGTCGGTGAAAGGAAGTTTCATTGCCTGAGTGTGGGACGCTTGCGCAATAACAAAGCTTCGATTCCTTTTAAGTTTCAATTCAGGGTGTCCCACATATTTTCTTGGAGATCCGCATTTTCAAAAATCTTGCGTCTCCCTGTGAACGAAGCAACGCCAACCTCAAATGTCAATAAATGTATTGGTAAATCGTCAATTATTTAAAGCATTTATTAGTTGAGTTTCAGTTCTTTTTACACAACTATGAAATGTCATAGAAATTGCGTAGCTTTTTGGAACGGTAGAATTGAGACGGGATGACAAAAACTACCAAATTATTAAATGATCGCGCTTGCGCAGTCTAGACCTTTTATATTAGTACGTGAAAAGGAACTTTTAATAGGGGCGTGGTTGTCGTAATGTGTAACAGCGTATTTTGCCAGTTTATGGTCGGGCAACAAAGTCTTCGTATTTGCCAATTTCAGTGTTTGGTTACAATAGTTCAACATTTAAGTTCTGAAATCTCGTTTTGATTTTAATTGCAATTATGCTAGTCTAAAAAGTGGAATAGACATCTTGAAACCGGGAAAAATTTGTCAAACAACCGCTAATGACATTATGTTAATATATAACCGCTTTTATTGTTTTGGGTGTATTTACACAGTACAGAATATTAGGAAAGTGTGAAAACCTACCGTTGCGTAAAATAAATTAAATGAAAAACATATTTCGAATAATCGAAACATTACGATATACAATTATTTGGGCCCTATTTGTATAGGATACATAGCATTTCAACTGTTTATTAACAATCTTTAAGTTGATTATGAGACATTTTTTGTTTTGGTTGAAACAACTTAGTCAAATCCTTTAAAAACACCAACCACTAGCTCGCCATATGATAGCATGGTAGACAACTAGAAATAGATTAACCTAACAATTGAACATGAAATATTTATGGATTTTCAATCATAATTGCATACAAGACGCTCTATTAAACAGAAACCTCACCTAAGAATCTGAGTGCGACTATACACACGGTCGCCTTATATGCAAGTAGTAGCGCTAAAGCACAGCGTTACTTGGGAGTTTTGTAGTGTTGTATTAAAAAAGATTGAAGCTTTTTACTTATAACTTTTCAACAAATTATATAACGCAATTCTTAACTTGCTAGGTTTAGTGTACATTTCACTAATTCAACGACGTATTTCACTGTTTGACAGACCATTTATTAGATTTGTTATTGTTAAAATTGTTTATACCAATAACTTTATATAAAAATTCCTAAAATAGTTCAAAATAACGCGTCATTAATAAAGCTAATGAATCTGTTGATTGATATAACTGAGTTTAAAAAGGCTCTCTAACCTTGCTTGATTGGGATAGGCAGTAAAATCCAAATTTTAGTATTGTAGCCCGTAAAAAGTCGTTTTTAAAACAGTTCGCAACATTTTAGTTAATATTCAGTAAAACCATGATCGCTGTCTAAACAAAATTTATGAAGATTCAATCTCTAGAGTTATCTCGGTTATTTTGCTGTTTCCAACACCAAGACGTGCAATTGTTTCGTAGAGTCGGTGGTGTTCATGGACGTCATTTTGAGAAATAATTGGTGTATCACCTAAAAAATTAAGTAATGATTTATTTTCTAAAGTTAAATAAACATTTAATTATTTTCTAGAATTAAATAAACATTTAAATTATATTATAAAGTTAAATAAGCATTTAAATTATTTTATAAAAATGTATCTATATATTATGCGTGGATTTATTAAAGTGCACATGTTTTAAGTACCATTAGGTCTTTCGATTTGAATGTAGTAGCAATATTCTGCTCGAAGGCATTTATACTTTGCTTTGTTGATCGAATCCCGATTTTCCTATGCATACGTTACTTTTGTCAAATCATAATTATTAAGGCATCCTTTTTAAATTAAAAATTAGTCAAAACGTACCTCATTCGTGTATTCGGTTATATTAATGCCATCTCTCAATATATCATTGTACACCGATACCTATAAAATCATAGAAACATAAAAATAGAAGATGAAGATTTTGTACAATGCAAGGAAAGCATGCATGCACAGCTTTCAGTTGCGTGACTATAAATGTAAATTATTCTTAAAGAGTCAGTTGGTTCAAACTTTTTTTCAGTATAATAGTTTCTTCAGTGCAATAAGCGTAGTTACGACAAATCTCACTTTGCAATGGGTATTTATTAAAGAAAACAACTAAATTTTTTGTAAATTCTTGTAGGAAAAATAACTAAAGGTATATTATTATGTGTAGTTCAGATATATATATTTACTCTGGTTTGTTTTTTTCTAAAAAAATCTTCAGTCATCAGATCCTTCAATGCAGTTTCTAGTTGGCGTTGCGCAAATGGAGCAAGAGTATACTAATAAATTATATTGCACAACTAACACCATGTTTCCATCAAACAGTACTTCGGTTTGGAACGACATTTTTGTAATATATAAGTCTATAAGTATTGAAAGTGGTGTCACATTAAAAAAGTACAAACGAAACTCACGTACAGTGTAGTAGCCAAACCCATTCAATTCGCTTGGCCATTTAACAATTTCAAGATCCGAATCTTATATGTGTAATTATGATAAACAATCTATCGTTTTTAAAATAAGTATATGATAAAGAGTATCACAATGATATGATGTAAACCTATCGAAAAAGCAAATATGTATTTATCGTGTTACTCGATTGAGACGATTTCTTAATGCCTTGTACATCAATGAAAAATTTGATTTTATACAACTTTAATAATAGTTTCATGAGCAATAACTTAAATCAATGCGTAAAAAGCCTTTTGCATGTGCCTAACTATCACACATCTAACAATGAAACAACAATTCGTGATTTTCCATCGATATATCATATCATTACAATCAAGGAAATACCGATGTTTAGATAAAAATAAGGCAAGCTTACCAATATTTGTGTAACATATACCAAGTCAATATATATGATTAATATAATTATATTAAGATCGACGTCATCATAAGTATGATAAGCATAAATTGCTTATAACTTTAAAATATAACCATACGATAATTATAAAAGTAAATATAAGTATTTATGTAAATATAGAAGTAGTTTGTCGTTTACATTTACGAAACACTATTTGGCAAAAATAGAAATACACGTTATCCATTTCATATAAAACATTTTTCTAACTTGAACTTTAAGTTAATGATACATTTTTAATTTTTTAAATAATAATTCAAATAAAATTTATAATTTACAGTAGTCATATACGTTTGTCAATGCCCAGTATCGACACTATCAGCGTTTGGCTCTAAGCCGCTACGTGCTGTCCTATTCATTTCATTATACTTTTTGTCGAATTGTTCAAGTGTATATCACTAAAGTAAGACGTAAATATTAAAACTAGGAAAACTCAACGGGATATTTTCTTATAAATGATCTAATGTGATGACTTGATTATGTATCCATTCAAATTGTATTCCAACTTGTAACACCGCTTTTTTGGAAAATTCGAGTCAATCCATGAATATAATTTTTATATCAAAGCATCAAGTGTTTAAGCTTTAGCAAAATACAAATTTCTTCAACGTTTATTTGCTTACTTGGATTAATAACCTCAATTCAAATTAAATGGTGGCTTATGCAAAAGTATATTCGGTAATAATTAGAATGAGAAAACCCCAACTATCTTGAAAAATTAGATTTAATATTTTCTATGCTTATGATTAAGCTTTTTATAAGTTAGTTTAATTTTATTTTAAATGCCCATTTGATTTTAATCGATACATACAATTATTATAAATAATTAATTTTGGACTGTTTAATTGTTGATATTGACAACTAATATTATATAAGTTGTTGTGCTAACTTTGTCATATGAAAATACGTCCCCATTGAAATACTTGTTAGTGTGATGTTTCGACACGAATATTACAGCGAATTATTGAATGAGGCAACTGTGCCTTTTGTGAAGAGAAAAAATAGTATGTAATGAAATAACATTTTCTTAAAACTTTTTCACCTAGATTCTAGAATATAGGATGCTTTATATTTTACTTGTTGTAAAAACTTCGATGCCATAATTATTTCAAAGTCTTATACACTGTATATATTTGCGTTAAGAATGCATGTTCCTATGGAAAATGGATTTTGATATAAAATACCTCATTCCGCAAGAGTTATCTTGATCAATGTTAATAAAAAGATAGCTATCTCAGTGTGATCATTAATTATTACAATTTAGGTAATGCGATTGTTTAAAGCAGCACTTTCCAGTTAGGTGCGAAAGAAAGAGGTTTAGAATGGATCACATTATTTCCAACAAATTGAATATTTCGTGGGGGTGCGTTGTAGCTCTGGAGAACTCACTTATTTGCATGGACTCATTTCGGATAGTTTTCTCGTGGTTATTTTGTAGGAAAATAAATAATTTACTCTAAATATATTGGTTTAATATAATAGTATAATTTGAGTTAGCCGCGAATCTCAGTTCTCGCCACTCCCCCAAACTAAACCGAGGATGTTAAACGCGAAAACAAATTGTCCATGTATATAACTTAATCTAGTTAATTTTATTTATTTCACGAATAAAAAAAACCCTTTTATGAATCAAAAAGAAGGGATTTTATTTTCAGCATGTGTCACTCATATCGCCCAAAATGCCGAAAATTATTCAAAAATGATTCCTGCGATAGTATACACGACTTATTTTAAATACTTTCCACAGGTTCACTATTCACAACTGTACAACGTGATTCTATAGCACGGTAATGGCTTTTTCTGTTAAAATTGTGTTTCAACTTTGAGCTACTCTTGACGCCATTAAACAGCACATCGCAGTAATAATGTTGAAACGATTTTTGTTCTGCCAAAACAATTTGGTCTCTTTTGTTTACGAATTGAATAAATGAGCTTAACTATATTCATATCCTCTAAAGGACATGCCGATTATACTTTTTGTTTGTTTACTTCGTCGATATCTTTTCTGGATGAGTTTATACCCTCCGCGAAGTCAGTGCAATTAGATTAATAATCAATTTCATTTGTATCCCCAAGATACTTTATAAATTGTTGATGGTTTTTATACACAATTTTTTGATGACACTAGATTTTGCTACAAAATAAACCTCAAATTCTAATGAAGCGGATTTATCGTCCATACATCTGATGCATTACTCTCTAGTTAGATGTGATAAAGACAATGAGTTATGCAATAATTCAACATAAATATTTGTAACAGCGTGCGAGTTAATAAAAATTACAATTAGTGCCAACTACTCGTAATAATATTTAACATAATAACAAAAAGTTCATAACATACAATAGCAAAACAATGAACTAGATAGATCAGACTAATACTTAATATTAATACACGTGAAAAAATGTATAAATTACCCACTTGACATATATGCCATCAAGAATAAAGTCATGAAAGCAACATGAGCTGAGTTTCGAAAGCTAAGAGGATTTTTAATTACCTGATAATTATTTAGGCTCTATGCGAAAGTGATTTTTCATTTTCATTGAGCATAAAAGCTCAAACGTAGTTTAATTAGCATGAGAATAAGACGACTAATAAACACAACCGCATTATGCCTCCTATGCACAGTTTTAGCCACTCAAAAATGAATGATGCTGTTCACAGTGACTACGCACAGAGGAGTCCGATAATGAAGTTTACTGACAAAAAATACCATCTTTTAGTTATAGTACTATTTTTGTTCGTCACTTTGTGGTACATACACAACCAACTAGTGATGCCACTTTACAGTAAAAACACTATTCATTTGGCAAATGACGCGATCCGCAATATATGGAAGGCCACTGATGTATTTAACACATGTATGAAAATGTTATCTAGCCAAGACTCCAACAAATTCTCTCCAGTAATAGTGGGTCGGCCATCAGTGATAATATTGGTGGATTCTAAAGTAGATGACTTCGAGTCGAGATGTGCTGTCCGAGCCACTTGGTCGCAATACTCCCCTAAAAAGCTATCCCATATATTGTCATATGCGGTGTATTTTCAAGTTGGGAGCAAACACACCCAAATAATGCAACACGTTCAACGCGAAAACCAACTCTATCAAGATCTGATCGTACACGGCCATATCCCTGAAATATATTCTAATGTTGGGACCAAATTGATAGCATCCCTCAAACTTATAAACAAAGGTGACAAAACTTCGTTGCGTTACATTGTGAAAACTGATGACGATGTGTATGTCAATATAAAAGAATACCTTTCCCATTTGAAGGAGATAATCAATGTGGACGTTGACTATGAAGGATACTTGTATGATTTCGTTCGAACAGTGTGGTTGTTGCGTTAGTAATTTTCAATAAATATAGATATAAAACGATGTCTGTTATAAAAGATAAAAGACACAAGAATTATGAGCCCCCACACCCTTCTCTGGAGGATACATTCCCGCCATATTGTTCTGGTTTTGGGTATTGTATTAGAGTCTCCAAACTAAATTGTTTGGTGACAGCAGCTGAAACCCACATTAACCTCAGAAACGGTGACGCCAACACTGGATATCTTTTGCAGTTCTGCAATGCAACTATGAAGTATAACAGAAACTACGGCGACGAAGGAGCCTATAATCCCAACCTCGCAAATGCTCTACAGTTGGTAAGGAGCAAAGTCCCGTTCTACTTTATGCATGGTATTCGTAAGTACGACCAAATAGTGTTCGACGAACTATTCCTCAATGTTCAGGGTGGGAACTAATGGAGTCGGGCGAGTGGTTTCATGACATCTATAGTAATCCATATGATGATTTTGTATGTTTGTGATTTCTTCCATTGTACTGCACAAGTCTAATGAACTCGCAAACCAAGTATTTTAGGATTAATATACAAGTTCTTCTTAGCACATAGAGTCGACTTGAGAAAAACGTTTTAACGGTCCATCATACTGAAAAATGATTGGTTATATTATTTTCGGGGTAACTTAAATTTCCTACGATAAGCGCACCTAGTTGTCTTCCTTCACTCAAGAACATGATAAATATTTGTTGTGCATTAGACCTTTATTTATATATCCGTTTTAAAAACAACTCCGTCTCTGCAAAAATCGTTTTAAAACCCCACTATGAAAGTCATTAAGTGGTATCAAAAATTTAATTTAACTTATAGCTTCAATATAACCTGAATACAAGAGGTAACTGATAGTTAATCGGGGAATATGGCTCTGTATGGGCAACTGGAGTTCTACGTAATTTCCACAAGTTTTATAACACAGCATAGACACGTCATTAAAGAACGACTTTTACTGAGATTCCAATTGCGACAATTTCACAATTAATTTGTAAACCTTTGCCTTTGCTCGCTGTTAAACTAAAATTAATTTCGACATGTTGCAAAATTGACCAACAATAATAAGCAAATGTTCGTCCACGCCAAAACTTCAGATACAATCACAAAATCAAGTTAAATTCTTGTGATCGAATTTTACTTGAAAACCATAAACGTAGAAACTAAAAACTATCGATGTAAACAACGTTGACAATAAAAACAAGATGGTCATAAAGTCAAAGCAAAAAACCTTGATTTTCACGCTGATGCCAACAAATTTTATTTGGTAATTTCATAATTTTAATGTTGAAATTATATCTTATTTTAGAGCAATTGTTTATAACAAGTTAACGTGTGCATTTCGTCAATCCGACGATACAATAGAAACAAGGTTCGCTTTAGTTTACATAAAGTTATTTTAACTTGCATATAGTTCTATTAGAATGTTTGAAGGTACGAAAAAATGTAAAATTGTTGGACAACAAAATTGCATCATTCACACACGCACAAACAAATACGATCGTCCGCAAAACAATGTAAATGATGCCGACAAACTTGTCAACGCATTGGGAGCAAATAACTATGATTAGAGTTGTAACGAAACAGAATATTTTGCTCCTTGCAATCATCATCGTGGTAGTGATTTTGATATATGTGCACGTTAAATCAATAGAACCACGGCCGTCGGTACCGCCGGCCAGCCAACGAGGTGGTGATAAAAACGCACAATTTTGGAAGGCCAAAGACACCTACAATGGCTGCATGAAGGCGTTATCTAAGAGTGGCTCCAAACAACTCTCCCCAGTAATAGTGGGAGACCCGGAAGTAATAGTATTGGTCGATTCAAAGGTGGATGACCTGGAATCGAGGTGTGCAATCCGAGCAACTTGGTCGCAGCATTCCCGCAGCCAACTGGCACACATAATGTCTTACATGGTGTACTTTCAAGTTGGATATGTGAACGAAAAAACAAAGATCCGAGCTCAACACGAAAATCAAGTGTATCGCGACCTTCTCATTTACAACGATATTCCTGAGGTCTATTCGAATGTGGGGACAAAACTGTTTGCTTCCTTCAAATACATACAAAGTCTGGCAACTCCTTCGTTGAAATTCATAGTAAAAACTGACGATGACGTGTATCTGAACATCGAGGAATATCTGTTACACTTGAAAGAGATGGTCGACGTGGATGTGGACTACGAAGGATATCTGTATTATGTTTGGTGAGAGTATAAACTGCAACTTTTTGCCTTTAGCAATTCCAACTGTTACATTATACGTGACAAAACAAACAAAAACTATCAACCATATGTGTCCTTCTTGGGAAACTTTTACCCTCCCTTTTGTGTGGGCTTCGGATATTTACTCAAACCGGCCAAACTAAACTGCCTCATTTCGGCGTCCGAATCCCACGAAAATTTAGTAAATGGCGACACCAATGTGGGATATCTTTTACAATTTTGTAATACAACCATGAGAAATAACCAAGTCTACGACTATCGAATGTGCTACAACAGTGATTTGGTAGGCGGCATAGCGTTGTTAAAGGAAGGTAAGCCGTTCTATTTTATGCACGGCATTAGGCAATACGATCAAATCATTTTCGACGCGGTCGTTCACAGCCAACAACAACAACAACAACATGTCGATAATTCGCAACCAATACAGTCTCAGTATTTTTAAAATTAGTTTTATTTATCTTGCACTCATACTTGCGTCTTAATTCGTAACATCTATGAAGAGCAATGACTTTATGGGCACAAACTTCTTCGTGCATAACTTTACTAGTTCAGCTGTGGCTACACCTATTGTGAAGTAAATGAGGAAAATGAAAATTAAACACACCTGCAATATGCACAGTTGCTACACTACGCAAAACTTCATTTTCCTCAAGGTCGACGATCGGATTAAAAGCCATGGAACCTTTGTTAGCATCTACAGAGTTGTTGATTAGAACGTCAATGTTAATTAGGACACCCTTGTTTTGCAATAATCTCATTATTTCACGCAGTGTGGTGTCTGCTAGAAACACATTAAGAAGGATGTTGACCTTCATAAGTTGAACCTTTGGCGTTATTTGCATAGTCTTTCACTTGTTGTATAATCAATGGAGTGTGCATGGACTCCACAAAAAATAGGTTTTTACCTATTGCTTAAATGTAACATTTTATAAATCATCAATTCATTCATACAGAACGTTGCAACGTCGTCAAATAAAGCTTGATCAAAGGTTGTTCCATGGTCAACGAGATCACACAGGTTTCGTACATCTTTCAAAAATTGACTTCTATACCTATTAGGGGCACCATACAACCATTGCACTAATAGAACGCTACAATTCTTTCATTTTAAGGTAACAGTCGGTCGAAGTGGACATATCATCCAATGCATCTACAGTGTATGGAAGGCGACCTACTCGGCAACTCATATACAACGCCAAAACAACTACACTACTACCATAAACATCAATGAATCTTAGTAGTGCTTCGATTATCTTCCCAAAATTCCCCTAACACTCATTTACCAATTGTCCAATCGATTAAAATTCACAAACTTGTAAAAACGATTTACACCTCACCAGACTATGTATATTCTCGGGAACCTATATAAAACAATGTACAATGCAGTTGTGATAGATGCACTGACATTTGTTGATGGAAAATATCCCAATCCGCTTTTCAAATGGTGACACGCCTCGTTATAGTTTTTCGCGTGTGATATACAGCTATATTTGGTTTGGAACAATTTGGTGAGGTTACCTCGAACAGGTGTACTCAAGTGCTGAATCGACCCGTATACCTTAATCGCACACAGTTGCTTATACAACACAACAACAATAGCTACTTTTCTATACTGATCTATTGTATCCAAAACTAATATTGGAAATGGTATTAGCCAAGGTTTCTGTCAAATAATCGCATTATCTAGATTGTGGCGAAATGAAGTCAAGGTGTACCTTGCACATTTGTTTGTCTAGTTCAAAGCTCTTCTGGTAACACACCAACTCTTCGAACGGCTCCAACAATCTCAAGTCGGTCGGTTTAAAATCTGGGCACGGTTCCAGTACTAGTAAAACTTGCATTGAACCGCAAAACAGTCAGCACTACTGTGGACACTGTTGTACTGTGGTATAATCACACCCATGGCGCCCACAACACTAACGTCAAACACATGCGTATTACGGCCATACAGAAACTCCAACAGAGCTTTGTGAGCACTATCTCTAATGTACACGCGAAAAGTTCAACCACCTTACACTGAAACTAACTGCGAGAATACCACAACATTAAACCCACACAACAAACTTGGCTCATTGACAAAGATATCACTTGCACTCTACAGCCGATTAAAAATAACCACATTTCAGTACAACTGACTCGATTAATCGAGGTGACCTGCGTACCATGGTTTATAGTTTGCATATTCTTCGGCACGACATCCACCAGGTGCTTTCGAAGAGTAATAAATCAGTCATTTTGCGCATTTTATGAGATTCGACATTACTTTTCCAATGTCATCGTGCGAGTTGATGTAAAAACTAAAGCATGCCCAGGTGTAGTTTATGCGTTGGTCCAATTGTTACTTTTTACATAGTGGTGAGCTCCTATCAAGAACTTGTTCACTGATGATGGCTAGGTGTCCGATGCCTTCAATCAGTGCTACATTGCAACACCAACTATAATACCGTATAAAAAACATTCCTTTATCATCTCTATGGTGATTGCTGAAACTTCAATGAAGCAAATGCGAAAGTCGGTCATATTTTGTTGCGAGTCCCGTCCAAAAAGTCTAAAAGTTCACGCACAACTGAAGATCCACATTCCCTACCTGATTTGTCTATCAAATAAATCTCCATTCCGACTCAACTCCATCTCTACTTCTGCCATACGGTTGGTTAGGTGAATATCGATTAAACACAACAAACTGAAATACATAAACTAGAATTCATGTGGGTTCCGAATTTCAATCAAAGTTGCGGTGGTAGCTAAGTTGAGTCAACGTGCGTGTATAGGGATGCGCGAGTTTAAATTTTTTGAGTGGCAAATTTAACACATTTTTATACAGAGAAATTACAATTGATTTGCTTAACACATTTTTTTCGTAACGTGTGTAATGTGTTTCCAGCATCAACTGTTTGAGTCACGGCGTTTCCATACAAAATTGCAATTTAAACTGCGCGAGCTGATAAAAAAGATCGAGAACTTTTAAATAACAAAATCACAGTTGGCATACAAATACTTAATTGAACCATCGTCAGAATATTGTCTTTTGTAATCAGTACACGTTTGGTAACATTTGAAAACGTCGGTTGAAACAAGTGACTTTTGCTCCATCGTCACATTAGTTTTAACCTCCTCAACGGAGTAAAATATTCTTCACTAGCGCAAAAGCCCGGCTTTGTCTTAGCTTTCTTGCCCGTTGCATACGGCAATTGTTTTTTGTATATAGCCTCACTTTATTTTAAGTTTTCTCGCAGTTAATTAAATGCATAAAGAACAGTTTGGACGAGATATATTATTGCGCTAAAAATAGTGTAATATTTATTAGATCAAGAATTGACTACATTAAGCAAATTGTAGTCACCACTTCAACCTTAAAATTCAATTTTGGTGCAGAACACCAAATGAAGCGGGAAGTGCTGCCGTAAGCCAATCAAAACGCTTGCGGGGAAATAAAAAACACATATAACCCGTATTATATGGGAAAATACGTGTTATAGTTAGTTTTTCCACAAATAACAAATTTACTCTAGTTTTTTCATTTGTAATGGTGTGCGCGCATATATATTATTTTCTGTGTTTATAATTATTGAACCAAATTGACTGAATTCTATTTATTTTGATAAACTATTAATTATTTTTTATTAAAATTTTAAAAACTGAGTTGGTTAAGTTAATATCATAAATAAAATTAGACGACCAATCTTCTTGATTTTCCAACTTAAAGCATTACTACGTAAAGATAAATTAGACTTTCTTACAATTACATTTAAAAGTAACATAATAACTTTATTTAGTTTATAAATTTTTTAAAAATACTTTTATTTCGTACATTAGAAAATATTTGAGGTTTTCTCTTAAAAATGTGTTTGAAAAATTTTTAAAGTTATTAATTGTATAACTTCTTGATTAAATTGTGTATAAGTACTTGATAAAAAATTAAAAGATACATATTTATGTTGCATTTTATTTCTAACATCTATAAAACATAAAAACATTGAAATTATGAAAAACACTAAAAATGAAATATTGAAACATGAAATACTAATCCATTTATAGGCAAATTTTTATTGGTATTTTTATAAATCCCAGTTTAGCAAACATTAATTTATCAGTTTTACTTTGATGTACTTTCCTTGAGTTTTGTTCGTTATAGGACAAATATAACATTACGCATACTTTCAGTGAGTTTTATTATATTCGATGTTGTTCCTAAGTTAGCTTCAAATCGAATAACGCCAATATATATTTTTTATGTAAATACATAATTTGTGTGAAGCGTTAACTCTATTTCAATTGAATTCTCAAGTATGCGCCGACTCAATGTTGAAATTAGCTAAAAAGCTGATAGGTATTTTTATACAAAACATCTCTAAGCAAATACAATTATTAGCTCTACTGTACATATGTTTAGTGTTAAATTAGAACCTTTTCGTTGTAATATGTATAAAATATATAAATAATTGAAAATTTTATTTCACCAATGATTCCACAACTTAATTCATTCGTATATTTCATTGTCATGCTACTAATAGGGTGAACAATTTCGGAACATCTTTATAAATAGAGAGTTACGATTAACATTTAAGTATTTTCAACGCACTCTATATTCAAAACTATTATTCATATTGTAATGTAATATTTAAAACGTAATTGAATGCGTTTTTGACGATAACTCCGCAATAAACACCGCTCCATTGTTAAATAGGTCCTCGACGCCAAATTAAACCACTTATATCTTCGGTTATACTTATGCGACAAAATTCATTTTTTATATGATTCAATACTATTATAAGATATTTGAAACAGTATTAACTCTACTTCATAAAATTGCGTAAATAAAAAGAAAATAGTGGCGCATGCGTACTTGCAGGTACACACAGACACACGGGGACATTGCGACTCTATATATATAAAGATTGTTCAAAACGCGTTTAGAAATGAAAAACAAGCGTTTTCAACTATATAAGGTCAAATTATCTTAAATTAAGTCTTCGAAGATTGTCAACATATCCTTCAATGCCACTTCTGTATATGGACACAGATTTATTTTTGCACAGCCAAAGTTCATTGGTAGCCTTTCTGATGAGAGATTCGTTGTGGGACACCAAGATGACGCCGCCCTGGAACGTTTTAATAGCTTTTGACAATGCTTCCACAGTTTCAATATCCAAATGGTTGGTGGGTTCATCCAAAATGAGAAGATTAGGTTTGGACATTGCAAGAATAGCGAGCGCAGCACGACTCTTTTGTCCGCCTGATAATGTTAGCACAGGTCTGGTGGCAATGTCTCCAGTAAGTCCAAAATTAGACAAATGACCTCGACACTCTCCCTCACTTAAATCTATCGTAAATTTTGTTATAGCAATGCCGACAAATAATTGTGTTGTAATACTGGGAAATTTCAAATGAAGGATTTCCAGCGCTGATTGTGACATATTTAGTTGATCAATGTGGTGTTGAGAAAAGTAACCGATATGAGTATTTCTAAAAGATGTTGTTCAATATCGTCAATTATATGAGTGTAACCTACCGGTTTAGTGTTCTGAACCCATTCACAGGTTCGAGGAAACCAGCCAAAATTTTGAGTAAGGTGGTTTTTCCGGAACCATTGTCACCCACAATAGTAATCTTCGAACCGTACGATGCACACAAATCAACGCCATCAATTATCATTTTTTCGCTTCCATAACCAAATGATACCTACAATTCCAACCGTAGCATGTGCGTTAATTGTGAAACAGACGTACTTCATCCAACTTGATCAGAGTGCCTCCAACACGTTCACAATCTGCGAACCTTTGATAAAAATTAAACCATATTTATATTTGAATAGTCATTAGTGCAATACTTTATTACCACGGGTGGTTCTTCTTCAACCACCTGTAATTGAGGTCTAAAACAGCGTAACTCAATTATCACAATAATTTTCACGCATACAATTTTTCGAGAATTTTAATTTTGCTTTGCGCTTGAGCTGCTCTGTTAGCATTAGCCCGGAATCGATCAATAAACGTCTAATAACATTAAACCCCAGTCTTCAAAAGTATCAACTTGGAGATGTTCTCTGTAGGCCAGTTGGGATTCATATTCGCGTTGTTGGTGGAGTTGTTTTTCATTTTTGGTTTTATCAAATGTCTACATAAAGTCTGAATTGTAACGCTTAAAGTTGCGCTACCGAGTAGTTTCCTCTATAAGGGACAAGTTGATAGTTTGTAAGGTGAATGATGTCTGTGGCTATCGCATCCAAAAAGACCTTATCGTGGGACACAATAAGAATCGTTTTGGGCCAAGTCTAAAATAGAAAACATCAAACATAATTACAAACATGCGTATATTCAACAGTGGCAAACAAACCTCAAGATATTGTTGTAACCACATGATGGCTTTGAGGTCCAACATATTGGTGGGTTCATCAAGTAAAAGAAGATCAGGTTTAAGAAAGAGTGCTCTAGCGAGTGCCAACCTCATTCTCCAGCCACCAGAAAAGTTCCTAAAAGCCAAATGTTCATCACTTGAGTTTAGATACACAAGTCAAAAACTAACCTCGTGGGCTGAGTTTGCATTTCTGTAGAGAAGCCCAGTCCATAGAGAATCGTACACACTCTAGAGAACAAATGCAATAGCAAATGCATATGATACGGTTTTATACGATGCTTTAAATTCAGATGCTCCAATAGCATCCAACTCACTGTAAACCTACACAACGCAAATTTGTATATAACTAAATCAACAAAAATACATTCACAAGTTCTTCATTAAGTTGAGTAGTGTCTTTTCCTTCCCTTCAAGAAAATGAGTAAACTATTCAAACAATACCACAAACTTTTCAAAAATCGCCAATTGTGCGTTAATGTTGTTTTCCCTATTAATGAGATCATTTCTGACGGTGTGCGCACTTAAAACACTATCCACAATATTGGTATCGTCACCATTAACCTAGTTATCACATCAAGCACGACAAATAACTAACTCGACCGTACTTCCTGTTCAACATGAAGCACAGTTATGTGACTTTGAATGGCAATGTCTCGATTAGCGAGCGCTCTCAGAAATGTGGTTTTCCCATAACCATTTCTACCAACAACACCGTATCGACGCCCCGCAGACAACACAATCGAGGCATTTTTCAGCAACACTCTGCTACCATAGGACAGGTCGAATTCCTGAATATTGATATCATAGGAATTGGTAGAGTCCGGGCGGTTCGAAGCTTGCGTAGCTGTGAATTGTTGTAGTCTACGCCAGCAGTTCAAGTACAAAATAATAGCTTTGAGTTACTCGTCATTTGGATCAATATTTAGCTTCTTATTCATCTTTTGTTTTAATTTTTTCTCAGCTTTTGCCAATTTCTTCTTATCTACATTCTGTAAAACCATCTGAAATGCAATCTCAATTTTAACAATCCAATTACTAGATTTCTATTGTAAAATTCTGTCGAAATAGCATCCCTCGTAGAGGTGGTATCTTTAAAAATGTAATTAAAAAGTTTTGATCTGAAACATCCACTCAGTTGTTTCGAGTAGGCTTGCATATCAATCGGGGAATTTAGTAGTGCTGTCTTGGTCAACTTTTTCTCATCAGATCTATTTCAGTTATTAGCAATCAACACGCCAACAAGTTGCACATACGCATGTAAAAGTTGGTATATTTGTTGGCATATTTGTTCAACACTATCGGTGTCCATGTGTGGCAGAGCTTCTTCAATAAAATCTCCGATGGCGCGATTTATTTCACCGACTTCAACTTCAATGTCTTCCAATATGCCTAGTTGAAGTTAAATATAGTCCAACCACACCCAATAAACACTTTTAAAGTAGTTCATCACTAGATCGTCGAAAAGCGGAGATACATTCTTCAAGATTTGCAAAGACTCGTCCATTTCAAGCTATAGTTGTTTCAAACGTGTATATGCGTGGTTCCAACCAAGTATGACGTGCAAATATGCCGTAAAATGGTCTGACTAAAGGTGTTGCGTACGCATACACGTTGTCTGGCCAAAAACAACCATGCGTTCCTTAAGTTGGCCTTTGATATAAGTAGGTCCCAATTCATCTAAATGTATCATAATTTTCTCACATTTATTTTCGACAGACGCTCAAAATTTGTTTGCTACCTTAAAATGCCTATTTCTGCCTCGTTTTCAACGATTACTTTAGTCCAAGTCCAACTTGTTCAACTAAAAAATGGCTCTTTTTAACTTTTTTCATAAGACTTTCTGAGTTTTTATGACAGGAACTAAATAAAGAGGGTTGCTTAATTTGCAGCTTAAATTTATTCTAATAGACTACTATTAGAATGTTAGAATCAGTGGCGATAAAAATTTAATTTGAAGCGTTGCAACCATTTAATTGTTTTTTCGATTATTTAAAATCAATTATTGCAACTATGCAGATTTTTCTTCGTGTATTCATCAAATGACATGACCATCTATTTGTCCGGTGCATTTAACCCTTTCAATCTGGATTTATAACAAAAAGAGTTGTGTATTTATTCACAGCAGATTGCAATAGCCCAAATGTTAGAAAAAAGGTTTTTATGTAAGAATGATGTGACATCTCATTTAATCTCTTCAACTTGAAATAACTAAAACATAATATCGTTTAAAGCTGAAATTGTTATTTCGTCACTTCGTTAATCTTTATAGTTATTACTTCATTTTCCCCTGTATATATTTCATGCAATGGAAATAACACTTAATTAATTGCATACATTCACATGTAAATTGAGTAATTTTTTTAATAATCTTATATAATACAGCGCATTATAGAAAATAACTAAAAAAATATTTAATATTAAAAAAATGTAAAATATTAAGAAAATATTTAATGTTTTCATTAAAAAGATGAAGTTTTTTGCTTAAACGCAGCTGAACATTTGTTTCAAGTCAATTTTTTTGGACTTTGGTCATTTTTCCCGTGAACTTGGCCGCATACATCTTGTAAAATAACTCACAAACTGAAACTTTATTATCGCCACAACTCTGTCTGTTTGCTTTATAATGCAATGTTCTGTTTTTTCTAAAAAAGTGGGCGTTAAAGAGTATTCTTATATGTCTTGCGCAAGCGCGTTTAAACTATCGATATATTTTTTGGCTAATTTAGTTGGACTATTAGTTGCAACTTTACTCAGAATTTACATTGACTTTGTTATAAAATGAATTAACTTAATTGGAATACAAGGTACCATCTTATAACCGACGAAATAATCAAATAATCAAATGACGTCATATGGCATCATTCGGGTTGAAAGAGTTCACATTTAATCAGACATTGCGTTAAGAGTGTCAAAATAAATTTAAGTAACTTATTTCATGTATTAAAAAAGGAACAACATAAATAGGACTGGGTTTGACGGCTGCAACAACGGTTTTCAATAAACAGTAGTTTATTGACTGTAATAACAAGGCTTCATTAAATAATTAATGATTTAATTAGACTTACACGCTCATACGAAAAATGCATTTAACGATATAACTTAATCATTAAATGCATTTTTAACTTTCAATTAAAAATTCAATTTTTTAATTTGTATTAATTTATTCGAACTACAACGAAATTAATATTTCTACTGTATTGAAAATTTAGATTAATTTTATATCCTAGTGCAAACGAAATGACACGTAAGAACCAATATATGAATAGGGCTCATATTGAGGCGACTCACAAAAGTGGATAAAACAAAAATACAACTTATTGCACGTAAAGCTTCTTAAAAATTGTATTTGAACTTTGCTTGAAAGTAACTGCGAAAAACTACCAACTCTCAGAAACGTAAAACCGCCAATCCATTCATCAAACGCGCAGTCGCACTCAACATGTCGCAATTAAACATGCAACTGCGTCTGAAGCAACTGGATTGTATATTGCCGCTGCAAATCACCCACATAATTGAAAAGTACTTCCCCAACTACAAAAGTAACTCGGATAGATCAGCGTGACAAGAATTGACTGAAAAATAGTTGAAATCGACGACAACGACTGCGTTTGGTTGATCCATTCGGAGAATATCTACCTGTGGAATTATGCACTCAACGACAAATTCAAGGTAACTCCAATGGTGTACCAACCACAGACAGTCATTTGGGTAGATGTACGAGTACTTCGAACTGCCGAAACCTTGCTCCAGCACGACTACAACATCCATTTCTACTTCCAACACTAGCGATAACCACCAGCCCAACAACGCTGAAGAGCAATGGTTTTATTTGTTTACCAAATGCCAAATAACCCACAATAAAAACACTTCCCTAACATCATCATCCATCAACTCTTGTCCCAACGTTAGATGTGAGCACGCTTCACCGTGTGTGAAGTCAGCTCTGTATATTCATTCGGATGGTCGTGTCAGGTACTGGAATAACATCAGAAGCAAAAACAACTTTGTCGATCACCATCTGAGTATGAATGACCACTCGTTGGATTGCGTTATCAAGTTGGTCAAGTTCAACAATGTTGTTCTCTCTGCTTACACCACCAACTATAATAGCTGCATTTAGATTGGCGACATTTTGATGAAAACAATCCATGACAGTTTCTACTGTATAACGCTCAACCATGTTAGTAGCTGTAGTAACGTGGTCGTTGCACGTCATCGAATTATTCTAGGACGCTATTGTGGTGAACCACATTGACAACGTCACTAGTGGCATTGCTGGGAAATTGACCAATTTAATTTCCATTGGACTCAAAACCTTATTAAACAAAACAAAAAGCACTACCATGTGTCAGCATTCATTGGAGAACGTATCCAATGAGTAATGTGCGTGTGTCATTTGGGTTTTAGAAGCACCAAATCACCATGGTTGAATTGGATTTTGTCGAGTCCGCCGAGCCTTCAAGGTTCTCCTTGATAGATAGTTAATCATGTGCAGTTAACATTTGATCGATTTATTTATTATTATTATTATTTTTTATTATTATTATTATATTATTAATTATTATTATATTATTATTATTATTAATTATTATTATTATTATTATTATATTATTATTAATTACTATCATTAATTATTACTATTATTATTATTATATTATTATTATTAATTATTATTATATTATTATTATTATGGATTCTATAAGTTGCCCTGTAGGAAGAATTGTCTGCTCGTGTCATCTCCCAACGAGGTATCCATATACAGTTTCGTCCAATCGACCAATTGCGAGGTAATCAAATGTTCCTGCTAGCGTTGTAATGATGGTGTGGTAGAAAATATTCAATATGTCCATCGCCAACGTCGTAGCAAACAATGTATCTATTATTCTGTGCGTAGCTCATGACGCAAAATAGTTCCCTCAGCTGCAAGCTTCCCTTGGCGACACAACTGTATTGAGTGTCACGAAGGGGTAACAGTTGTCGTTAACATAAATTTCAACTAAATGAATTCACTAAATAACAGGTTGCAGCATGCCCACGTTTTGATCCAGTGCAAGGAGAAACTCACAACCAACAACCGCTATTACATTTTTCAAATATCCATGAAGCACGAGCTCGATATCCAGTTTTCAAATTTAATTGAAGTGTGCCCAAACTTCAGTCGCACTCCCTACCTCAAAAGCATTACTCCATTGCATTTGCTTGTGGTCACCGATGGACTCGGTGTCTACTTTTATCACTGTAACTTTTGTCTGTCGAGTTGAATTGTACAACTGCGGCTTTAGACAATGGTCAACTGTTGGGTCACCACATGTACAGTGACAATGGAGTTGATTCACTGGTGGTATCCTTAAAGGTCGTCGGCGACCATCTGATCATTCACTCGCTCAAGCAAATGTACTCAATCAATGTGAAGGTTGGAAAAGCTGCTGCCATGGAGAAAACAACGACGTGCGTGTACGTTGTAACATTTGTTGATTGAAATTTGTGGTAGTGAGGATCGACCGCTTGCAACTGCTGCTATTGCCGATGCGATGAATCGTCACGATTTCAACAACAGTATCACTATGGAATCGTCAGAGTTTATCAATGGGAAGGTCAAGAGGCTCTTCCTCACCTACCTCACCGACAAAGTAACGTTTTCATTTCTACACCTGACTTTTTCATGCCTGTTCTATTTTTTTTAAATATGCGGTGGTTTCGTTCAGCAATTTAACGGTTTCTGAACTAACAGTCACTTCACATTTACAACAATAACACCTTTCATCCAACTATACACTCCGAAATTTAATTGAATGTTGTCGTTGAAATGTTTCACCTAGGAAACTTCATCCTTCCTTTTGAAAGACTTTCAAAAGTTCAGCTGTGAAGTAATATCGACCTCGCTGGCCTTTGTGAGCTCAGAAATCACCACATGCAGTCTCGGGTCCAACGGTAGTTGTTTCACCCTTTCGAACAACCTCCACCGGTTTAGATTTCCGTATTGTAGCCATGGCAACGAGGCTGCAATGCCACGCCGAGTTCTTGAACATGGTTAGTAATGGGGTATTTGACGGGTGCCAATTGGGACCATTGTTCGAAAATATGGAGAAGATAGTTGTAGCCGAGTTGATCATACGACACAATTCAAGGTATAATCAATTAGTGTTTATAGTAGTGCATTGGCAGTCCCATAAACAGTTGAAATTTCTATTTTACTTCCTGTATTATTATATCGGGTGGTGGAAAAACATAGACTTTGAGAAGCTTGAAACTACCCGAAAAAAGAGCTTTTCATCTGAATTTGTATACTATTAGGTTAAAAAACATATTTATTATTAGATACTAAAGTTACGCACATTGAAACTTAGAGTTCGGTTAAGTGTAGGTATGGCGCGATGAATTTTGATAACTCCATGAGACTAACGAACAGTGGATACATGCCTATTTCAGTTTTGGAGGCGTTTAGTGTTATTTGATTTTTTATTTACACGATTGTTATTGCCTACATTATTGGTGAAGTTTTTAAAATTTTAAGGAGCTTAACAACCATGAAGTGGGTATTCCATTAAATCAACATTGGCAGTTTAATGGAAGCGATCGTTAATATCTTCGTTTGAATAACATTTGATAAATAGCAAACTTAATTAGTTGACCCTAAATTGCGCGCGTTGCAACGCGAGGCGCGTAGTATTCCTGCATATTGATAAGTCTACTATATATATAAAAGAGTAGTGTCCGTCTGTACACACCAGTACGCATGTGCAAACTCTGTTCTCAATATTTAAGCGTTTTTAGTGTGTGTAAAATATATGCATAAAAAGAACTCTTAACAACGCACTTAATGAGCTACTTAGAAAGTTTACAGCACTTATAGTTTTAGAGTTATGAAGCATTTAAAATCGGGATTTGGATTAAAATGGAGATTAACCTTATTT
>JAOPJI010062845.1:0-11816 GCA_027122695.1 Merluccius productus
CCCCTTGGATCAGCCGAGGTCTATCGGTCGATGCCAGACTATACATTTTAATGTTATAGGATGGTTTATCAGGCTAACAATTATTATTATATTATTATTATTATTATTATTATTATTATTATTATTATTATTATTATTATTATTATTATTATATTATTGTTATTATTGTTATTAATTATTATTATTATTATTATTATTATTATTATTATTATTATTATTATTATTATTATTATTATTATTGTTATTTTTAATGCTTGGACTGTGATGGGGACCAGGGCGGTTTACAAAAGGCCAAACACATGTGATGTCAGATTTCACCTTCTTAAGAGATATTTATCATAATATCATTTTCATACCGATTCGGACGGTTTTTATGTCTCTCTTTGCAGGAAGCAACAGAGTGATGAGTCACCGGCGTAAATGCCACGAACCGGAGGAGAAATTGGTCTGAGTGCAAACATAAAAATAAATATTTTAGTCTGTTTGTATCTGCTGGACTTCGGTGCTCAGGGGCCGAACCATTTACAGCTACACTGTGAAATTAAAACTACAGATGCTGAAGTCGTCTTGTCGCCTATTTTAGCTTTTTTGGATGCTGAGCAAATGACCAATTGAACAAAATCGTACTCACACACGACGTGAGTAAGATTTCGACATGCACCGAAGCATAATAATATTATTTCATTGTATTTATATTGGGTTAGGGTTCGCACATTAATATATTTCCATGCATTGACAACATCTCGTTTCTCTCCAGTATGAGACGGCTGACTTCTTCCTCTCCAGCTATCAGAGGCCGCTGTTCAAAATATCTCAATTTGGCGTGATATCTATTTTACTTACACACTAAGGAGGGCTCAAAGAATACGACAGCCCATATATTTTCCCCTCACAGCTCAGCAGACAGCGCCCGACTTTATCACTGTGGGGATCTGTGAGCTGCTAAAGCGACTCAGGGCTTGGATGTCCTGACCCAACATTTGAGGAGAGGGATGCCAAATCATTCGTTTCCTAAACTGTAACCGACCAAATCTGCTTTAGCGCGTCCGTCTCCAGCCCAGGAAGGAAGGAGCAGAGACAGGACTGGAAAAACACACATATTTAATAATTTACTCGCAGCCAGTGGTTAAAGATTAAGTTGAGTGTGCGACATTTTGTCCCCCACACCCCCCCCCCCCAAAAAAAAAGCGACATTAACGTTTAATTAGGTCTAGTGGGGCCGACAAATCACCTTCATAATGTGCATTCACTATCCTGACTCGCTCCTGTGGGCCCCCTGCCGATCTGCACGCATTTAAACGGATAATCAGAACAAATCTTAAAAAGACCAGTCACAATATATATATATATATATATGTATAAATATATATATAATATAACACAATACATCCTGGAAATGTGCTTTGCAGGGATCTCATATGAGACTTTAAAAGTGTTTATGTGTGCGGTGCCGCCGGCTCATTAGGCGCCCAGCAGTTCCCATAATGAGGCGCAACGCTTTAATGTAGCGCCACGGTCCCCAGGTAGTCCATCTGATACCATATGTATATATATATATATATATATATATATAAATGATATTCTTCTTTCTCAGTTCCTTTTCTGTTTCACATCAACGCTACTCGAGTGTCTGAGCTCCTCTGCGTTTGGCTGCCAACCGGTTTAATCCGGCAACCCGGCGCTGCGGCCTCCTGTGGGGGAGTCAGGGGGGGAGTCAGGGTGGCCCTAGACGCCATTTTTAAATGAATGAATCAATTCGATTGAGATTTTTTGGCGGCATGGGCAGCAGGGCCCCAATTCCTCAGGACTCCCATGTGACCCGTCCGCCCCGGCGTTTCGATTCCTACCATGAAGAGGCGGCGGCGGCGGTGGCGGTGGCGGTGGCGGTGGCGGTGGCGGCGGTGGCGGTGGTGGTGGTGGTGGCGGTGGCGGCGGTGGCGGCGGTGGCGGCGCACCGGAAGAAAAAGACCCACACATTTATCGACGGAAATGGATTTCAGCTTTGGCTTTCTTTCTAGCGCCGGCTGAAGTGGACCCAGTCTGTCTGGGCTGCTCTGCATAAACAGGCGGCCGGTTTCCTCTGGAAAGATGACTCAAGTGCGGCCGCCGCTATTTAGGCTCGCTTCCCCCCAAAGCCCTCCAGTCATGGATCCTGGCGTGTTGCTATGTAGCGGCGCCGTACTCGAAACGCCGCACACGCCGAGCCACTCAAGCCTCTAGGGAAAACGGCGCCATCGATGCGCTCGGTCGTATGAAAGCGCGCTCTCACGCTATCTGCTACGACCAGAGAATGGGATCAGGAAGTAATTAGTGAGTAAATACTATTTGCAAGCTTAGCATGTGAATTCACGTACACGTATGTCAGGTAAGCTACACCGGTGTGACTCATGAAGTGTATTTCGCGCGACCCGTTTGGAGAGGAAAGCGATAATTCTGCTTCTCAGCGTCTCCTGTTTCAACCATCAACCATCCTCTGAAACATGAAGTCAATACTGCGGTCAATACTGGAGCAAAGAATCACTAGTAGCAGCGAAATCCGACGTTAGTAATAAACTCTTCTTAATGAAATCTCTCGCCCGACGCTATATAAACAACATAGGGTGCGTGTCTGTGGGGATCCTGGTATTGACCCGGCGTTCGGATATATATGGACCGGCCGGACCGGAGCTGACCTGTCGCTCTGTCCCGGGGGATGCAGACGGAGTCAGGCGGCGCTCTGCAGCGGAGACCGAAGGCCGGCGAGAAAACACATCTATATCCATCTTGGTAGCGTCCGCAGAGCGAGCGGGGGGGGGGGGGGAGACGGCGCGGTGATTCATGGTTACTGGATATCACATGTCGTCGGCGTGACGATCGGTGAATGAATCATTACTCGGCGTATTCGATCGGTCGAGTATCAGTGAGGCGGCGATTCCCCGGCGGCCCCAGCGCGGGTCATTAGCACCGTCAGTACATTACATGCAATCGGATCATGTGCGGCGTTTGATGCAGTATCATTATAGCCGCTATCACATATAACACGTTAAGGACCTGCTGGTTATAACATACACTACTTAAAGTAAAGTGTGAGGTTCGTTTCAGAGGCATGTGAGAGAAATGTGCTTTTTTTTGCAAAGCCACAAACCTGTGTTGACCGTATTCATATTTCAGAATCAGAATCAGAATCAACTTTATTGCCAGGTAGGTTTGCACTTACAAGGACTCACTGAATGTGTACTACAATGACAATTAAACTCCTTGAATCCTTGAATCCTTGAATCGCCCCCCAAAAAATCCAAAGAGAGGTTTTCCAAAAGATGAAAGTAAGGACTGCGAAGCACCGGCTCTGCAGGCGGCGCGGCGCTGGGGACGCGTCCTAATGAGCACCCAGCCGCTGTTTAACCAAACCCTCGCAGACAAAGCATGCGAGGAGGAGGAGGAGGAGGAGGAGGAGGAGGAGGAGGACAATAATGCAATTAACTGCTTTACTGTAGCGCCGTCAAAGAGCGCTGCGTGCCACATGTCATCATGGCGGTGCAGCGCTCGTCGCTCAAACACAGGAAACCAAAAAAAACACACAAAAATAACAAACTAAATAAATACCCTGTGAACGTACTCGGAACGCACCCGCGCATACAAAGTTCAGCTAAAAAAAAAACACAAATATGTTGTTGTTGTTGTTGTTGTTGTTGTTGTTGTTGTTGTTGTTTTCCCCGCCGGTGAGGACGGCCCCAGACGTCAGAGATGGACGCCGCCCTAATGGCTGCTGATCTCATCATTACACAACGAGATGTTCAGCGGGACGCGTCCCCATCTACAGCAGCACAGCTACAGCTTAGCTCTCATCAAGCTCAGCTGGAGCGTCCCCCCCCCCACGGAGGGGAGGGGGGGGGGGGGGGGGGGGGCCCTGGGGGTGGGGGTGGTGGCCTAGTAGTGGTGGGAGGTGGGGGTGGAGTCCTGGTGGTGGTGGGAGGTGGTGGTGGTGGTAGCACTATGTGGTCCTCACTGAAGCCTTCCCGTATGATGCCTCCCAGACCTCTTAAAAGAGACTTCAGTGAGGCTGTGTAGTTAACTGGAGACTCTTCTCCTCTTCCACTGCAGCTTAGCTCACCCACTCGGTATGTGTGTGTCGTCTTTGTCAGTTTAAGTGTATGTGTGTGAGTGGGTTTTATGTCCGTGTGCATGTGTGCGTGGTTGTGTGTGCATAGTGTAATGTATTGATGTTGATCTTCAAAGCCATAAGTGCGTTTTCTTGGTAGGCCTGCTCAGCCAAACACATCCTGTATTGCATGGCTACAGTTATGTGTTCAAAAATCTAAATGTTTTTGCAAAATGGGCCATCTCTTAGCTTGTGTGGCTGCTATTGATGTTATTGAGAAGAGTCAGAAGTTGTTTGTTTGCGTATTTAGTCCATATAAATAGTTTACCAAAAATGAGCAGATGATTCCCAAAGCGCACACCATGATTAAAGAGTGGTGAGTGGGAAATGTTGTACATTTTATAGCATACTTTAAACTGCATATACACCGCATGTGGCCTGAGCGCCTTTCAGAGTGGTGTGTGCGTGCGTATGTGCACACGTGTGCGTGCGTGAATGATGTGCCAGCTAGCTGTTGGTACAGTATTAATAATTGAATGCATCATCTAAATGGATGTACTCTACTCAGGGACTTGCGAGTTCTATATATAAGGATACAGTTCACCACCATGTAGTGATGGAATAACTATTTTAAAGAGCCCCTATTTTACCACCAGGTGTGACGTTGATTAGCCAAACAAGCTATTTAAAAATCTACCCCATAGGGACATCCGATGTCAATATCCTGATCAGCCTATCATGCATCTGGGTGGACACGCCCACATGTGATGTCACTACTCCTACCTTTTTTTTTTATAGCTACTTGTTCTCAGAGTAACTTATCCAAAGAACCTTGCTTTGGATAAAAGCTTTTGCTAAATGACTAATGTGAAAAATAAAATTGAAAAGTCACTACAGGGTGGACTTTGAAATGGCTTGTAATGGCTGATCAACCTCTAACCCGCTGGTAAAATAGTTTGAGTGATTATAGACCACAGGTTCAAAATAAAGACAGTGAAATGCTATTCAGAATGTATTTCACTTTTGAAATATGACGTTTAAAGTGATGGACAAAAGAAATCCATAATTAACTTCTAATTATGCTGTTAAAGTGTAAGTGATCCACCTGTTTCAGCTCGAATTTGAACAATATGAAATACAGAAAAAGTGTTTGGGGCTGAGAGCTCTAGGAAGTGGGTATTATAACAGGACTCAAGTTCGGAGCAGAGTAGGACGTTTACAAACTGCTTTGCAGAGACTGGTAAAAAGATGTTTTCTCTAAATGATGGTGTTATTTTAGTAACAGTGACAAAATGGCATAGATAACTACGTTCAAGATCATAGAAGATATACTCACACTTATTATCAAGGTGTGCATTAAGCATCAGAAAATTATGTTCCATGAAATCAATTGCAGTCTCATGTAATGTCCGTCTATAGATTTTCCCTCCTGGCTACGTAGCCAAGCGGGTGACCAATTACCGTACACTCATGTGGCCAAGCCATTGACCAATTATGGTACTCGCATTACGACGACATGCAGCTAAATTAAGCTAAGGCTTTTAGGAGTACAAACTATACAACAGTGAGAGGGGGGCAGGGGTTCAGACCACACCCATACAATCCTGAGTCTTCCCCAGACTGAGCTTATTATCTGACTTTGAGATGTATATTAATATTCTTTTAGATATTTTCCTGACAATATATTCGGCAGGTGTGTAGTGGATACATCCCTCTGTGATATGTTATGGTTATTTTATGTTTTTAAATCCTGTTATTCATCACTTTAGAGTAAACTGGATCATTAACGTGGTATGCGATTTATTCCTCTGAGATTTGAGCTGATGGCAGGAGGCTATTGCAGGTTTTATGCGAATGTGCGGGAGGAAACCATTTTTTTTTTTGTCTAATATTTTGAGGTTGCTTTTCTTTTATTCTTTTTATTGAATAATATGACCCTGGCAACGAGCCAAGTAGGTGTTGGAAAGTCTATTTTCACTTCCCGGTGCTCTCGGTGTATCGAGCGTCATCAGGGATCTGAAACTACGCTGAGGATGCGCCGCTCGCATCGACCCCAAACGATGTCTCCACATGCCCATTTATACTTTCACTCTATCAATACTGTGTGGGCCACATGTGCCACGCTGTGCTGCTAGATAATTATTCCTGAACGTCACTAGTGTTTTTTTCCCCCGTATATTTTGCCCTTTTTTATTTTAATATTCATTAACAAAGAGTAGCTCGGAAATGGATGTCCATAACTCTTGTTTAAGGCCCGTCTCCCCTGGCCTCATTACAGAGATTCATGGCGGGATGGTGGCCTGCTGACATGTTGCAGGAGGTCCATCATGCCACACACCCCCAACCTCTCCTTGATCGTGCTTTCTTATTCATCGTGGCTACACTATCCCTCAATACCGCTATGTGGCCATTGTGTGGTCTGCATCAGGCACATCCACATTCTGCTCCAAGGCAAGGCGAGATGGATGGCTTGCATTGTCCCCGCCTCGAACGCACGCTACCTTTTAACAAACGTGGCGCAGATACTAATTAAGCCATTTGTTCAGACGGGCTTGAAAATGGCTGGAGAGTGGTTTGATTGCTGTGCGTGGAGGGGGGGGGGGTGTTGGTGACGTTGGTGAATGTTGTTTTAAAGCAAGTTTATTCATAGATCAATCTCAGCCGAAATGGATCTCATCCCATCACGGAGCGCAGCTTCTCTGGGGTTTTTTACATCATTATCATGCATCATACACGTTTCTTCAGCTGCACAGTGTGCCTCGTCGTTTATTATAATCGCTGCTATCATTTCACACAGAGGTGTGCCAGTGTAGTGAATAGTTATCCCCAAGGGCTGCTCTATATTAAATGTCTAGCTCAGCTTATGTTTGATACATTTTGGCAGTGGCTCAGGAGGTAGAGCAGGTCGTCTGTTCGATCCCCGACTCCTCCTAACCAAGTGCCTGAGCAAGACACCTAAGCCTGACTGCTCCCGACGAGCTGGCTGTTCCCTTGCATGGTTGACACCGGCGTCGGTGTATGAACGCGTCTATGAACGCGTCTATGAACGGGTGAATGTGAGGCACTAATTGTGAAGCGCTTTGAGTGGCCACAGGTCAGGAAAGCGCTATATAAATGCAGACCATCTGCATTTAACATTTACATGTCAATGTTTTAATGCTTTGAATAGTATGGACTTGCATTTAGCCCTTCATACCCGATAGGAATAAAAAAGCCTGATGGTGTGGTCTCTTGTGGGACGACACCATACATGATAAGCTGTCCAGGTCTTTTCCTCCAGATGTACCGCACCTCTGTGGGCCATTTGCAGTGGAGTCCAGCCATGCAGATCTATTTGCTGGAGAGAGTTGGATGCTCGTGCAATTAGAAAGGAATTAATTATGGACAAACAGGTTATCTCCTGTGGATTGTGTACACATTCTGGTACATTTCTGTTTTTCTCACTTGATAGCTCGTATGGACCAATACTGTAGACTTTAGTGAAGACGCTCTAGTTTATATCTTTCTGCGTGTGTGTGTGTGTGTGTGTGTGTGTTTTAAGAGCCAGTGAGCTTGAATTTAGAGGCCCTGTGAATATTGACGGTGATTGGGGATGGCACTGATTAAAATGCAGTGTCAACTTTCAGATCTTGTTGAAAAGTGGAAACTATTGCTGTCTGGCTGGAGTAATCCTTTCCCAAAAGTGTTAATCAAAAGACTAATCCTGTGGTTAGGGTGTTTGAGAAGAACAATGCAAAGTCAGCATTTGGAACAAAAGAAAAGACAAAACAGATCCTCAAAAGCATTGCTTTTTTTGGGAAGGGATTTTTTTTAATGGCAGTAATCCCAGAGATCAACTAAAAAGCACAAAAATAAATTAAAGGATGAATATGAGACAAAACCAAAATAGATGAACAGAAGAGAGGATTTAAATCTTTTAGTTTTATTCTGCATCTGTAATTGGAACTGTCATTTAAGTTGAATCAGAACACTTCCCAGCATGTTCTTATCTGCATAAATGTGCATCTTGTCTTTGATATCATTTGTCTTTGGAAATCAAATCGACTGTTAAAGAGTGTAATGTAAAATGCTCTGCATGTCGGATTATCATTACGATGCTAACAGCTGCTGCTGAGGCAGCAAGTGGAAAAGGACAAAGGACTCATTCTTTATTCTTTACCATAAAAGAGAACTTGTTTATGAAAACATAAAATGCTATAATATAAAAAAATGTATGTTATATATTTATAGTCTCATTGTCAGTAGAAATTCAGCCAAAATTAGTATCTAGATTTCGGTTTGCTCATTTCAGCCTTTTAACAGCCTTGCAACATCCCACAGTTCTAAACATCAGTAAAGGTGACTTGAATGCATTCTAAGCCTCTTAGGAAGCGGATATGTCTCTGGATTTAGCTGTGGGTGATGTGGAGGAGTCTAATCTCTTCTGGGTTTTTTGTTTTTTTTACAGCGGCGGCATAAGCAAGACCTAGTCAATGTGCTCATCTTAGGAAGAAACCCTATGCATCCACAGCATGTTATAGAGAAGTTAATGAATTGAACATTTAAAACGTATATATTTTGTTATTATATATATATATAATACAAATATATCATTTTTTTATATTGTCTTTTAATAATTGCCAATGTGTCCTCGCTGTTAAACCCCTTTTTGGTGTCTAGGGAGGATGGATGTAAACATAAAACCCAGTTGACAAAAAGGTGAACCAATGAACATAACAAACAAATATTTTAAAAAACTCAATATTGTAACGCAACAGTTCCCCCCAATCCACTCTGCCCCCACCCTCAAACACGATGAGACCAAGGCACATGCATACAAAACAAAAACAGACAAACAAGCATTAACAAAACTACTAGTACAACCCATTCCTCCCAACCCCATCCCCCTGCTAGCCAGGGCTACCATGACCAGTATAGACATAAACCGACAGCATTCAGACATATCTCAAACATATGGTAAACAATATAATTTACCATATGATATATGGTAAACAAGTAAGCAAGCAAGCATGAAGGCACAGCTGAAAAAGACAATTAACACTAATCTTCTCTAGTAGCTTCGACCAGCAAATTGTATTGTGTTTTGGCATGGTGTAATTGGGTTGTAGAAGGCTTCAGCTTTGCAATAGCCCGGTGGAGGGTGGAGGAGAGCCATTTCCTCACCAACGTGCATGTGGTGGTTTTCTAGCTAACAAAAGGCGCCTATCATTTCTAGTTAGCACCAAAGAGGATGTGTCATCAAGTAATTGCAAACACTGTGAGTGAGGGATGGCTATCTCAATAATATTAGACATAATACAATACTTTTCCCAGAAAAACTAAAATACATGGGGTGGCACACACCTCTAACCTAATGTTTTTAACACTGAGAAACTTGCTTGCTGGAAACTTACCTAGCCCCTATGAAGGAGAAACATAAAAGGACTGGACTACGAAACATACACACTCAATCAGGCTCTCTGAAGTCTTGTATTGTCTGCTCTATGAACATGCGGGAGCAGGAACCAGGAAGCATTTATAGCTGCAGGTTGATGGTGATTGGCTGATGGGAAATGAATGGACCGATCATCTGGGCGGCACTGGGTTGCCAATTTGAATATTATCTCTCAACCAATCACAGGTGTGGCTCTGCACAGGCTTTTACAATACACCGAATACCGTACACAAACGTACCACTCACACTATATCGCATTAATCCCTACGAGGTAATTAGTTAGTCACGATGCAACAGCCTTCGCTAACGTCCAACAGCCGCAGTGACAGTTCTTTGGCAGATTCAAGGTGACTGGCTTTCACCCTAATTGATTAATAATTGATATCATTCTCCCCATGCCACAGTCAGCTCGGGGACAAGTGCAGCGTTTGCAGAATTTTAAAACAAAGGGTCACTGGAGACAGGGTGGTGAACTTGCTTCGGGAGATGGCGCTTTCCTGCTAAATAGTAAGTAATCGTGTATCGCGCATAAAAACGCGAGCAGGTAAACAGAGAAAGGGGCGATCGCTAAGCTGCAACTCGGGTCATGTTATGTGAGGGTAAAGGCTCCAGCATGCAGTAGAGTCTCTATGCATCCTTCTGCCCAGCCTGGTTTAGTTTCTGCTCAATCATGGCTGTCATTATAAATTCATAAGACTTGTGCTCAGTGTTTATTTTATATATTTAGTCTTAATTTTTCTGTAAAGGACAAAAGACAATGTCAGTCCTTGCTTGTATTCACATACTAGTAAACTATAATTGTTAACACCATCTCATCATCTCTTTCCATCCCACCACCTGGAAAAAAACCCAACTGATAAACAAAGCGTATGGACTGTAGCTGAGTCCTGCATTCTTATCTACCGAGAGATGAGAGCAGCCATCCGCAGGCCGGCGGCTCAGTGACTCACAGTGCCTCTGTGGCCCAGAGGTCTCTGGTCCTCTGTCACCCTGCCAACCAGAATAACCCTGTTGTGCTGTTGTCTGGGGTATAACAAACGCTAACGCACGTATGCTCACACACGCATACTCACACACACACACACCCACACACACACACACACACACACAGACACACACACACAAACACACACACACACGTACACTGCAGAGACTGACCACACTGTTGCTGACCTGCTGTGCTCTAATTCAGCAGACAGGTTGTGAGGTGTGATAGGCGTCGCACGGCGAAGAGGGGCATGTTAGTTGTAGAGATGACAGGTTTCCCATGATGCACTTCGCTAGACTTCCTTCCAACGCCAGCAGCTCAGCCGCGATCGTGGTGCAAAGATAGTTTTAGCAGTAGAGAAAAAGAAGAAAATATGAGAAAAAGCAAAGCATTTAGCCTGAACCAGGTTGTTACATGTAAGCGTTGACCTTATTGCTCCCAGTATTTTGCTTGGTGATGGAACAACAAAAGCACTTTGGACGGCAATGAATTGGATGCCAATAAAACTAGTAAATAATCTTGGGAATGATAATAGGTGCTTGTGCAGCATGTACTATATTGAATATGAATTTGGACTAATTACCAGAAGATTATTTATAACAGTCTTTCGTATGAAGTTCACTTCTCTTGTGTACTTTGCAGTTCTTTCAACACAACACATTTACAGTATAAACACAGATTGCAAACAGTGATTTCAAAGTGTTTCATATTCTTGTATTCAGCACAAACTCAGCTACAATAATATGTAAGCAGTAAGTATGTCTAGTTTGTAATTTTTGTAAACATCTACAGAAAACATAGACATTGTAAATAGTGATAAACTTGTGCAGAAATACTGTGAAAAAGTGCTGCCTCTTTGTTGTTGTAGGCTGTGGTCCTTCCGGTGCATTTTCATTTCTGTAAATATAATTTTAAAAAATATCAAGGAAACATTCAGTAAAAAAAGAGAAGAAAACAAAGCTGCCGGAGGTATAAAAGTGGAAAAACAATGCCCCACATTCCGTATTTGTACGTTTTATACAGAAGGTGAGGTGAAATAAAGGCGCAACATTCCCGCCTTGAACAGGTGGTGTAAAAGGGGCTAATGTAGGCCACAGTAACTGATGCTCAAACAAACAACTTTTACTACCTTCCCCGGTCTCCCTACTATTTGAACTCTAGTGATTGTGTGTTTTTTTTCTCCTCAAGAAGCATGTGACAAATTTGCACTACACAGCACGCATATCTACAGATATTCGAGAAATCCGAGGGAAGAAGCCGCCGACACACAGGATCGCTTTTAACTCACTTTATTTGTTTAGCTTAGGTCTATTATC
>JAOPJI010062933.1:0-11796 GCA_027122695.1 Merluccius productus
CCTCCTCAACCTCTCTGTCCCACCACCTCCTCAACCTCTCTGTCCCACCACCTCCTCAACCTCTCTGTCCCACCACCTCCTCAACCTCTCTGTCCCACCACCACCTCAACCTCTCGGTCACACCACCTCCTCAACCTCTCTGTCCCACCTCCTCCTCACCCTCTCTGTCCCACCACCTCCTCAACCTCTCTGTCCCACCACCTCCTCAACCTCTCTGTCCCACCACCACCTCCTCAACCTCTCTGTCCCACCACCTCCTCACCCTCTCTGTCACACCACCTCCTCGACCTCTCTGTCCCACCACCTCCTCAATCTCTCTGTCCCACCACCTCCTCAATCTCTCTGTCCCACCACCTCCTCAACCTCCTCAACCAAGGAGGTGGGTCTCTCTTAATGTTGGTGTGATTATACGCCAACAACCGAACTGCAGGGACGTCACTCAATGCAATTGAGTAAAAATAAAAAATACAAAAAAAAATAAAATGACAGCTTTAATACACAGCTTATGTTGTTGTTTATAGCTAAAGGTTGTTTCTTAATGAGGTACATGTTATGTAATGTCAGAGGCATGTATGTGTGTAATTGTACTCTCTACTCCTTAAAGAAAGCCTCAGAGACAAGCTTTGTAAAAGTCTGCCGTAAAGTACGGCACATTAACTACGCCGCAATGAACCAATTGTTTTAAGATATTTAACCTACTTTACTTCTCAGAGGACCTCCAGGCAAAATGCAGGGAGGACCAATTACATTACGCTGAGGCCTGCACACCATTAACCTTGATTACTATTCAAGTCATTTATTTGTGCTTTTAGAGACAAGAGACGATCGATACATTGATGGACAATTTATAAGCAATAGTAAACTGTGACAGATATGTTTGCGGGTTTGTAGATGTGTGTGTGTGACTCCTCGTTAGAAAGATTAGCATTCTGCTTTAGTGGGAAAAAGCGTAGGTTAACATACTATCACATAAAATACCTTGTAAATTATATTAAGACGCTGTCATTAGTCAAGGAACATATTAATAGGCCTATACTACTAATCTGACTATTGAGCTTCCCAGATACAAAATAATCATCTTTAAATCTACAGATTAATGAATGAAGGAGCAAATACATGGTTATTTACTGAGCATAGCCTACTTATTTAATTTGCCTGCCTCCAAACTAGTGCAGTAAACATCACATATTGAGATGTTTATTGTTTAATTCCAAGAGTATCTCTGGAGTGTAAGTCTATGGGTTGAGAGTAAAACTACAGCTACTAATCATCAAACAAACCACATGGCTCGCATATCGACGTCACATTGCAATGATCGAGTCCATTTTGGATGCATAGCAGCATCTGAATGTTAGTGATGATGTCGGTAGTAATGATTTTTTGGGTCATTGTTTAGTAATTTATCGTGAAAAGTTTTGTCATTATGGGGAGACATTGTTGTGTTTGAAACGTTTCACTTGCGAAACATGGCAAAACAAGGTTTTCATTAGCCTTGGTTATGGTATATTTACGTTGATTTAAGATTTTAAAGGACTACAACTGTCTTGTGTCTTTTCAAAAAATCCCATGATGCATTCTGATGCCAAAGAATCTATTACTGAATCTGTTATCAGTGTTTGTATAAAAAATATATAATAATAGAATATATATAAAGCAAAGAAAACTTGTTTTTCTGATTCACGGTAACTTCTTGTTCAAAAGTAGACCTTGTGAAACTTTTACTTAACCACTGAACCAAGTCCATGTGCATTAAATTGCATGGGACTATCTCTCTCTCTCTCGCTCTCTCTCTCTCTCTTGGTTTTTAATAATTCAAGGCAGAAAAAAAGGTTGGCCCATAACAGATCTACACACAATACCACAAGATAAAGTTTCACATTAAAAACATTTGTAGCAAACAAATAATGATACCAAAAAGGATATATTAAAGGTATGATCTGCTGTTTTCTTGTCTTTTTTTCTACCCTGATGTTGGCGTCTACCTGTCCGCCTGATAGCTTGCTACCCTCCCCCTCCCAGTGTTCATCCCTTGATGTGGTTGATGTATGCTGCCTGGCCCCGGGCCAATCAAATTCAATCAGCCTTGCTAATTGGCTTTGCCTCTATCGGACAGTTAAGACCGGTGGGGCTCATGGCGTCAAGGGGATGCGTTGGTCTGGAGGGAGGGGAGAGAGAAGGAGGTAGGGGGAGGCAGAGGAGGGAGAGATAAATGGGTTAATCGCATGGCTTTATGAAACACCAGCCAATCACTATCCTACGTCACAAGGACATCTGCTAGCAGCCGCCACAAGGCATTTTGGGAATCGAAGTTACGTCCTGTATGCAGAAAAGGCTAATGACCGTGTGTGTGTGTGTATGCATGTGTGTGTGTGTGTGTGTGTGTGTGTGTGTGTGTGTGTGTGTGTGTGTGTGTGGAGCAATTGAGAACAGCTGTTTAAGAGAATATATAAATGTCACATAGTGGAGTAGCTACATTTTAAGATTTTGTGTGTATACGTTAGGAATTGGCCCCTTTCATTCGCCAGTGGTAAGATGGAGGTTTCAGAGGACGATTTTGACAAATGTGTTTCTACTTAAGAAGACGATTTTAACAAATGTATTTCTACAGTGACCAGTCTACTACACAGGTTTGATTTGAAACCTTTACAGACACTTTGTCTAAGGACGTTGGTGTCCGTAGAGGACGTTTTGGCTTTTAGTTTACCGGTGCTGGCCGAGTTTGTATTCGCTGTTGTCCAAGGAGGGATACTGACAATGGGCTATTGTTTTAGTCATCAGTCCTCTTCTGGATCCGAGATTAATGGTCGGCCATATCACGTTTGTTGTGGATCCGCCGGTCAGCTTGTTTCCAGTAGAGACCCATTCCATGTAAAGCACGACTACAGATCCCCGCCCCCAGCAACATGATTGGTCGAAATATATTTGAAGCGAAAGGAAATTAAACGCCCCCTTCACCCAGATTTGAGCTCGTCTGCCATCAGACTTTAGATTAACATCTAAAGTCTGATTTTTGAGACTAGCCCTTAATAGACTATGTTCTGTGTGTGTGTGTGTGTGTGTGTGGCCATACGCAACAATCAGAGTTATGAAATAAACCCGTATTATTATTGACAATTATTATTAGTAGTAGTAGCAGTGCATTGAGCTCCTACCGAAGTGGAAGAAATACAACAAAACGTCCATGGAAACATCACCAGCGTTTATCTCCGACACACATATTACATATTGCTGCCACTTCCCAAACTCAGGGCCCATCTCCTCCACTGACCGGCCATCTAGGCTTCCCTCCTCATCAAGCTGTCTCTCTGCTGATCACTGTGTCTCATATGTCTCCTAGTCTCTCTTTTCCTCCACACCACTCATTGGTCAGTGACCACAACCACCACCACAAGAAATGCTGCCTCCCTTTCCGCAGTGATTCAAATATCCAACTGGATAGAGCTATTCCCGGATAGACATTTTCAAAAGAAACTGAGAAAAAGGAAAAGAGGGGAGGGAGAGATATCTCTGCAGGGGGTCCTGATCCTGAAACTGTCGGGGGTCTGACATGTCCGGGGTCTGACGAATTCACATGAATTCAATTTTTTTTTCTCCAATTGAGAGCAACGTGGAGGAGGGGTGGATTCTGGGTAATTGGGACCCATAAAGACCCCTGACTTGTGGACGCAAATACTCCTTTTCATCGTAACGCCGACTCTCTAAATCGGCACGCGCATATCACAAGCACAAACACAGAAACACACACACACATGCACGTGCGCAGACAACATTCTCCCTGATAATATTCTGGTGCACTTCCGTGAACGCTGCTCAGAAAGGTGTTAAGGCAAAGTGACGCTGGGCTCACAGATGGTGGTACACAGCAGTGGCCGGGCCTGTGTGTTAGGAAGCTAGGGGTGGTAAGGCAGAATATGTTGGGAAATAACAACACAGATGATGTTTTGGGTTTTTTTCCCCTCAGAGGATTGCTTACTAATCTGTATGAAACCACCGCTAGCGGGCTCTCGCAATGTGCATGCACATGCACGACGCTCACATTACAAAGAGCGTTATCAGCACACATAGGAGAACATGCCAGCTTCTACAGAATCTCTGACGGGAGCAGATTTAAATAGATGCTGCGAGGAGATGCATCGCGTAGCCTAAGCCTTGTATGTCTATTTAACCATGCATGCGTGAAATCCTGTAGCACTCACACACACGCATTGGAAGTGTGGAAAGTTTAAAGGATTTAGATGCTCAACACTCACGTTGCTTTCGGCAACTGTATATCATAAGGATGTTGTGTAAGAATCCCTTTTCCCGGTATTTCTCACTCGAACATAATTCTCTACTAAGTATTATGTTCTAGGAGGCGATATTTGTCTCAAAACAGGAGGTGCCTTCCAACTAGAAATTAAAATGCCATTTTGGAGATATTCATTCGCGGTAATGAGTCGCTGGCTGGTTCCAGGCTAGTGGTATGGTACTGCTTGGCCGGCCCTTTTCCCAGGCACCACGCTCAAATTGGGCCCTCGATGGTCACTTAGGCCTGCGCTATGTAACTTTATCACTTTTGTTCAAAATGCGATTTCCTCGCCTTTCTCTCCACAGACCGCATTGATTTACAGAGGGAAAAAAAGACCTTGGTTTGACTGAGCCATGAGCCAATGGGTTTTAGTCTTTAGACACCCATTGTGCCAAATACATTTTTGAACAAAAGTGTTGGCTGCAGTGAAAAAAGTTGCAAAAAGTAACAGCGGCGGTGAAAAGTTTTCTATGCGACACACAAAAGGCAAGACCAAAGTTGGCATGTTACGCAGACAGAGAAATGCTGCGTAATCACCATCAGCAGCTGGAGGGTGGACAGCTGCTAAGATCTTCTAGTCTGACATGTTTTGCTGTTACTGTAAACATATGCAGGCGTAGTGCATTATTTTCACGTTAAGTTAGCATCATATTATTTTCCCTGTGTCTACGCACACTCCCATCTCTCTCCGTGTGTCTCTGAAACAGGCTTTGTGGACTCTACACAGTGGTGTCCTGCAGTATACATTGCCAACATGAACACGCAGCGAGACTAGGCTTGCCCTAATCCCTACTGACAGCTCTGGGTAGCTCTGGATCTCCACGCTGTCTCTGTACCCTCGCTTTACTCACGATACCCCATCTCTCTCTCTCTCTATCTCTCTCTCTCTCTCTCTGTCCCACCTCTCTCCCATTACAGTCTCAGTCAGACAGCTGACGCATCCCGAAGCCGCCTCACCCGCTTCTCCGTTTCATCCCCCACTCCCCATCGACGCTGCGTATCTATCGCACAAGCTGTTTTGCACCGCGACCTTCCTTCCTTCCTATTCCCTGAGAACCACCCCCCCCCCCTCCCTCCTCTGCGATCGGAGGACTGCGAGATGGGGGTGAGAAAGAGAGAGAGCGAGAGAGAGAGAGAGAGGGGGGGGGAAGGAGTAGAGGGAGGGAGGTGTTGATGGAGGTGGAGTGGCATGTAAAAAACATGGGGATGGGGAGGGGCACAGAGAGTGTGTGCTTTGTGAGTGAGAGCGAGATAGATGGATAGATAGATGGATAGATAAATGGATATGGAGTTCAGTGTGTATGTTACCTCTACAAGTGTCAATGTAAATTATTAGCATTACAGAGATTATACATGTCTAATGATCTATTTTTTTTATTCGTTGTGTCACTAAATGATCAAATCCAAAATGTTAGTCAATACAGTCCGTTACACTGTGCTGTGCTGTGCTGAGACATATGGATTTGGTCTGCCTCACACCGCATCATTTCCATTTCGATTACACACCATCATTTGGGAGGGATTTAATTTTGTTTAAAAGAAGAAAAGAGTGAAAGAGTGGAAGATGAAATAAATTTGGAAATGGGGTAAGTAAAGAAAAAAGGCGAGTGAGCGGTGTGAGGAGAGGGAGGGTATCCGTCACTCGATATTAGCTACGGAGACGTCTCAATCCACTTTGTGCAACAGGAAACACATTGGGATGGTGTGCCACTGTGTGTATGTGTGTGTGTGTGTGTGTGTGTGTGCGTACCTGCGTGTGCGTGTGTGTGTGTGTGTGTGTGTGTGTAAATATGGCACTCGTCGTATCTCCTCATCCAGAGTTTATTTTTTTCTTGAAATGGTTCACATGACCTGCCAGTTTTGACTTCAACAGCCAAACACAGGCACACAGGCACACAGGCACACACACACAGGCACACACACACACACACACACACACACACACTAAAATGAAACAAACTGTTTCACAGTTTTGTCACAGCTGAATGAACATACTTTGGATAGAGCACTTGATCGTCTAGCGAGCTAGCTGGTGGCCGAGATAACATATTGGAAAAAACAACAAGCGCCATCGCAAGGAATTGAACGCAGGTACCCGCATCCCCATCACCGTGAAACCTGGCCCATAGGCGAGTCCAACGCCTCCCGGCAGGTTAGCATCGGCAAGGCACGAAAAGAGCCGAGACCGCGAGAACTGCGTTTTGGGGGGAAATAACGCTTGACGTGTTCAAATCCCACCATGTGTTCTGCATTACCTCATTAGCTTAGCCATATGGGATTTGCGATACATACATATGTATTGTATATATGTATTATTTGGCCACGCAGAGCACGGCGGTATGTCGGGTTTCTGCAGAACGGACAGCCTTTCAAGGGCAACCTTGAAGTCTACACCTATAAAGGAGATGATTTAATGCCTGATCCGAAGGCTCGCCCCACACACAGTAATAAAGACAATGCACCATTAGAATGTCACCCCCATTCATTAACGCTGCATATGCACAGCTGTGGGGATGTGCGCCCTGATGCATACCAACCAATCAACTGTCGGCATATGAATGAGGAATTAATGGTCAGGCGCACAGCTGGCGAGGGATAGCAAACATGATCGGCGCTCGAGCCTCGGGGATAAATGTACAATGCCGGTCACCTCGATTCCTCAAATAACTTGACTTGATGGAAGTCATTTCATCAGCTCTGTTCTCCTGAAGGGATCCCATTAAACCGGTAGACGCCGAGGCAAATAGCAATGAATTGCGCTCGGCGTAGCGAAAATATAACCAAAATCTGATCATGCAGGTCAACTATATGGCAACGCAGTATACCGGCAACAGACATCATTTGAAGTCACGCAAACACGCACACAATGATGCAGAGATAAATTAAACCCGTTTGCTCCTTTGGGGTGCTAAGGGGTCCCCGCAAAACACACACACACACACACACGTACACACACACACACATCCTACCACCATCAATCAACTGCGTAGTCCATCAACTTGAGACAATGTTATAGCCCTTCTCACCTCTATTATTGTGCTTTAACCTTAGCTAGCGCTGTGCTGTCACCCAGATCCAACTGTGTGGATATACTTCTTACGTATAAATACATGTTATGTATGGACATCCCTTCCCTAGTGATGACTCAGCAATAATAAGCACCTGAAGAGTCAATGTATTTCCAGCCCCAAAAAAGGAGAAGCTTATGATCCCCTTAATTTGTCCTTCTAAAACGGGCTTGCAAACAAAATGGACGTGCCTTTGTTGTGGCACGTTTAATGTCGTAAACGACGTTGTTGTTGTTGTCGTCGCCGTCGGCGTCGCCACCGTGGCGAAGACGAGCCCTGCGACGGCTCTCTGTTCAATAGCATTAAGTGGGGTTAATACAAGCCTTCCTCGGAGGTAGACCCCTGACACACTGAGGAACGCGCATATGCATTCACACGCACACACACACACACGCACACACACACACACATATTCACCTTGTTATCTAGGTCTCTCCATCTCTCCCACCCTGACCACCCCCTTCTCTCACCCCCTCGCTCTCACACTCCCTCCCTCCTTCCTTCTCTCTCTCTCTCTCTCTCTCTCTCTCTCTCTCTCGCGCCCAATTCGCCATCAGGCAATATCGATTCAGTTGCCTGCAGGCTTTTTATAGCAAGCGGCACCATCATTAGGGTCCAAGCCCAGCCTTGCCTGCCTGCCTTCCTGCCTGCCTTCGCTGCCTGCCTCAACCTCAACTGTGACAGACTAGAGTGGGAAATGGAAAAATAAAAGGCAGAAAGAAAGTTGCTGTGGGGGGAACAGAATGGATGAAAAGATGCATTAAAAAAAAGCACAGATACTGATGCTCCGGTGGGGAGGTTAGTAAATAGAAGAAAGGATTGTAGAAAGTCAGGAACGGAGAGGAAGGATGGGCATATTTTAAACCAAGCAGACTAGGTTAAACATTTAGTCTGATTTGACTGCGTGAGCAAATATATACGTGAGGGGAAGTGAAAGATCAGAAACGAAGCAGGAAGATTGCGCGCGCGAGAGAGCGAGAGGGAGAGGAGGCTGATGCAGTGTCGAGACGAGGGGGTAGGTTGCCAGCCAGGTGCCAGTCCTGCGCGCTGCAAGGCGTTGAAAAGGAGCTTTTCGCGGGGGCACTTCTAAATCCTAAAGGTTGTAAAGAAAAACAGGATCCCTGCTGTACGCCCGAGGAAGCACAACAGCTATCTGGAGCTCGGCATCAGGCATGGCTGCGGGGAAGATATTTCGCCACGAGCCGGGCGTCGTTAAAATGTTTATAACCGTAGACGCGTTGGATTACTGTGAGCATCCGAGCATTTTCCAGGGGGCTGACGACATGGCAGCGTGTGCGTACAAACGTGCGTGGCAGCAATATGAGAGATGCCCCTCTGATATTCCCCTCAGCACTTCTTATCGCACGAGAACATATATGCATGCAATTAAAGTTCACCAAGCATCAAAACCCTTTTAACACACGTCCATGCGTGTGTGTGTGTGTGTGTGTGTGTGTGTGTACATGTACCCCGCGATTCAAGGTGGAGGAGTGGGGCGAGAAGAGGGGCTTGATCTGTATTTCCCGGTCGTAAATTATCCTCTGCGGTGTCAAATCCACCCACAAACACCGGATGATGCATCTGCTAGCTCGCGGTACAAAAGCCCTTCGCAACTGCATAGAGAGAGAGAGAGACGAAGAGAGACAGAGGGCAATAGAGAAGTAGAGGGTGGAACCGTAGCTGGATTTTCCATGGTGTCTAGGGACGGTCTACTTCTTCATGCGTGGCAGGACATCGAACCTTTAACTCAAGCATCACTGGCACCGAGTTCAACCCATTGAGCTGTAAGGAGGCGCTAAGCTATTAGCTCCTGTGATGTTAGTGCAAATCTGTAAGGAGATTTTTTGTGAAATGCTTTGGGTTCGAGACTTTCCGTGCATTGTATCCGTGTTTGTATTTATCTTTAGATGGAAACCAGAATATATGATTGTTTGTTGGAATTAGACATTAAGCATGGGGGCGCATCCTATATATAAGCCTATTACCATTGACCATGCAAACAGTGTTGATACCGACCCCCCAACACAAAACAATACAACCACACCGAATTTAGTTTGCAAGTAAAACGGGAGGGGAAATCACACCTCTGGCTCAGACCCCCATTACTGGTGAATCTCCATCCTCTCTGCCAGCCCATGATTGGCCCTATGATTGGTGTGTTGGTGTTACAGCCTCTGCATAGCAAAGAAGCTCAGGCCGTCAAAAACATCACACCCTGCCTCGCCCCACACTGTTGGAGAGCCTATTTTAGAATAGCAAGCAGCGTTCCTCCTGCTCCTGCTCCTGCTCCTCCACCACCATCATCCCATGCATGGGTTTCAGATAAGTGATTACAGCCATGGCTACAAATGGCTCTTCAAGTGCCGCCCATTCACAGCGCTGGGCGGTAGAATAATAACAATCACGTGGAATACCCGCCGCCATCCCCACCACCGGCAATCCAAAAACCAAACAGGTCTGCGTGGATGCGAGGCGAATAGCCACGCCGACGGAGCCACGGCAGCGGGGACCGAGCCGTTGACTGTGAAGCCCCCACGAGGATTGCAATCATAGGCTTATCGTTTGTGAAAAAATGCCCCGTAGCGCATTTCATGTTCAGGGGGACATTGCCCGCCCCACGGCGCCCGTTCGCACAATGCCGCTCCGTGTCGGACTTGACAGGGTGAGTGGTGGGAATTAGGAGGAGAGACGCCAGACACGTGTCGGGGAACATGTGACAAATGAAAATAATGAATCCGCCCCCAGACATACAGTTGTACACAGATGCTTCCCCCCCCCCCCCGCCGTATAAGGCAAGCGTTCAGTAATCGCCACTCAGTGTTTTATGGATACTGAATGTGTTGGTGAAAGATTGCTTTGCGTACGCAGACATGCGTCGGCCCAAACACATTCCTTCTATCTAGATCTCATTAAACATTTACATATAGTAAGCTGCCGTGTCCGTCTCACGTGTCCGTCTCAGCGAATTTCACATCTGCGTGTTAACAGATGTTTACGCAACACTGAGAGAGACGATGCCGGTTGACGTTGATGCTGCTGCCGGAAGTGGGGAGGACGGACGCCCACGCCCATATAGCCCATGGTTAACCCACACACACACACACACACACACACACACTTTCATACAAACTGAAGAGAGCTTTTGACTTTCACCCTCAGATTAGAGCTGAGGCGGTCACCGCCTTCCTCCCCGTACGTGGAGATACATGATATGCAAAATCGGTTTAGCATGCTTGCTTGTTTCGAAAGCTCCCTCTTAGGACACGGATTCACAGACGTGATAAACACAGAAGAGGTTGCTATTCTAAACAGCGCAATGCACTGTGCTTTGTGTCTGTCAGACAGCCTTAAAACAAATCCAATGGGATCCTTCCTTCCGGGGATGCTGTGACCGGTGGCATGTGTCTTGCTTGCTCAACAGCGCGGCGGTATGTGTTTCAATTCAACCCTTGAAGCGTTTAGTGCAGAACTTTCACTTGGGCTTCCTTCAATACAAAGATAACTGTCTTGCCCGGCGGTAATAGGAAAAAGGGACCAAAACACAAAAAAATATCTAAAGCGGTGTTCACTATGATAAATAACAAGCTCGCCAAAACACAAACCAGCAGAGTGCACATGGAGGTCAGTGTAAACAGCTTTCCCACAGTACCCGAAACTACCAGAAGAGCAGCATCCTTTTTCCCTCAAGGCGTCGAGCGGCGCATTTATTTCTGCTGTTCCATCCTTCTCTTCTCGGCGTTAGAAAGGAGGAGGATGGCCCACTTTCTGCTCTCTGCTCTTCCCGATTGGAAACTGCCTTCTCTCGCTCTCGTTGTGCGCTTTAGCCATAAAAAAAAAAAAAGGTCTCGCTCGTTCCGTGTTTTTCTCCCTCTATTTCTTTTTTTTTTTTCAAATATGAAACCCCCTCACCCCACCCTTGGCTTTCATTCGGCCTCCTTTACAGGCACCTCTCTGAAATGTAAACCGTGCGCCTTTCGGGCGGTGACTCACAGTACTGAAAAGAGATAAATTGCCCCTATTTTGATATGGAGAAGAGTGAACACAAGCGATGTGTCCCTGGTTATCCTCTCTCTCTCCCTCTCTCTCGCTCTCTCCCACTATCTTCGTCCTTTCCTCGGGCCATCTTTGTGTTTTTTCACGCTGTGTTCCCACCCGTGTACGCATACGAGTCTACGCTCGGCCTCTCACACATCTCAGGGCCCCGCAACCGTTGTTGTCAGGGTGGGTCTTCTTTTGTGAATCCATCCTCTCTGCCTCCCCTCTCCCTCTGTGTGACTCGTCTCTCACACACACACACACACGCGCACGCTCGAGCCGTAAGATTGACACAAACACACACACACACACACATACACATGCATGAGCGCACATGCACACACACACACACACACACACACACACACACACACACACACACACACACACACACACACACACACA